>JAOXNR010000860.1:0-10575 GCA_028571225.1 Parsonsia alboflavescens
AGACCTTTAAAAGTAAAGGAGTTGGATACAAAAGAAACCATGTATATTTTAGTACTCAAAAGGGGAATAATTGTTGGAAGGAATTTGATATGGAAAGTAAAAGTATTTCTCCTTTGATGTAACTTTTAAATTTTAATTATATATTTGCTTCCTAATGAAGGAGTTAATAGCTGGTTTGTTTTGACTTAGAAAAAACACTTATTTTGTTCCAATAAACATTCAAATGAAAGAAATTCTTATTTTCTTAAACTTCAACAAAAGCACGAGTTGAGAATTAGACTTATTTTTTAAGGTATAAGAAATTACTTGTAAAAAAAACACTGTTTAACTCCTTAATTTTCATATTAGCTTTTTAAAATTTTTCTTCTTCTTATTTATAAAACAAGATAATTCTTATTTTTTATCAAATTATCCTTTTATTTAAATACTTATTGGAACAAAATAAGTGTTTGTTTCTTAATCCAAAACAAATACGCTTAAATGCCTCTAGTTACTTATTTCTTATTTTAGTTTGATTCATATATATAGAATAATTATATGAAATGTATATTCTAATGTTTAACAAAAAAAAGTCAAATTCTCTTTTTTCTGGAAGAAATGGATAACTATGTTAATAAACAAATAAAGATACAAATAATTTATCGCAAAAGATGAAAACGATTGAAAGTTCAAATGCAATAACGAAGATCAGAATACTACCGTATCCTTAAAAATGAAGTTCCCAAGAACATCTTCAATTCCCAAATGGATAATTGGTGCCTTTAGCCTCAAATTTATTATGATTGGTAATTTTGATCCCCATTTTTTAAAGTCTTCAAATATATTATGGGGTTGCAACTTCGATGCTTTTTCTCATTTACTGACGCCAGAGTCACCTGTCTGAATCTTGTCTCATATTTGTTTTAGGGACAAATTAGATATTTCAATTCCCTTTTTTGTTTAACTAAAGATTAATTCTCCCAATTTTTTGTTTAACTAAAGATTAATTCTCCCAATTTTACCAAATTTCTTAATTTCCATCAATTTTGAAACTGTGAACCCTATTCCCTGAATAATTGTTCTCGATTTCCGTTGCAAAATTTTGGGAATTTGTCTTTAGTTAAATAAAGAAAGAGAGAGAAATATCTGATTTGATTGTGAAACAAATCAGGGATAAGGTTCCGACAAGTGGCTATAACGTTTATTTTCCAGTAAATGAGAAAAAGGTCCAACATTACAGCTTGTAATATATTTAGGGTCCTAGAAAATTAATGAAAAAAATTGGACCAAAGTTACCAACTATAATATATTTAGGAATTTAAAAAATTAAAAAAAAAAAAAAGGGAACCAACAATACCAATCTTAATATATCTGGGGACTAAAGGTGTCAATTATCCATTAACGAATCTTTAGCAAAATTCATATCAATCCATTGCGCTATATGACTTTCATCAAAGAAACCATGAAAAATGAGAAGGATTTAAGGTCATTTTGTTTTGGTGGTCAACTAAAAACAAAAATTGAACGTTACTTAAAAAATTTTTAATGCATTGGTCTATGGATTATAATATACTCCCCTTTATTTTTATAAGTTGTTTTAGTTAATGATTTTTATTTCAAAATATAAGTCACTATACACTTTTTAAAGAATATTTTGATTTTTCAACAAGCATTTAATAAAAAAATTTCAATCATACCCTTTTAATCATACTAAATATTATATTTAAAGTCTTTTACCGTGACAATTACATGTAATAATCGAATTTGTATTCTTATATTAAGGCAGTTCCATCTTTAGTTACAATTTTTCCCGCAAGAGGGTTCTTTTCATTACGGTTTTATTAAGGTGAACTCCGGAGCGCACCTTAATGCACGCTCCAACTGTTATCGTAACAGAATTGTTATTACAGTGCTCATACAGCCAATCAAGTGGGACAACAATTCCGTTACAATAACGATTGAAGCGCACATTAATGCACGCTTCGAAACGCGCCTTAGCAAATCCACTTTTCATTAATCCAATAATAGGACAAAAACTTTAAGAGCAAGAAAAACAACAGGTCTTGTAAATGGTGAGGGTGTGAACGATTTGTTTGAAGACGATATTTACATAATGTAAATAGTGAATTCAATTTAATCTTATTGCATATATTAATTTTATGTGAAAAAATATCTGACAATTGACCAAGCCTAAAGCAGAGACACAAGACAAAAAATATCTGCATTCAACCTATAGAAACGACAGTTGACATGACTTATTTAGTATTAATCATTATTTTTTCATAATAATTTAAGCTCTTATTTTGATTTTAATAAATTTTATTAATAAACATAATTTATTTTAAACTTAATGATATTATTTTTTATCAATTTAAATAAATGAGATATTCATTATTCTAAATAGATTAAAAATAAAAATAAAAATATTTAATTTCAGATAAAAATAATAATTTAAATTACATAAGATGGTAAAAATGGTAAAGTTTGTTGTAAAAAGTCTTTCCACGTGACATTACATTTAGAGGACTTTATTGCTAAATAAAGGATTGGAATGGGTTAAATTGAAGTGCACGACAATGGGGAACGAAGACTCTGAGACAAAGAAAAACAAGAGGTCTTGCCAAGAAACTTCTAATTTATAATCCTCCGTCTCGAAATAAATATCTTGTATTTCATTTTGAATTGTTCGAAATTGAATATTTCATTTTTTAAATCAATAAAAATTTTATTAAAAAAATGAATAATATAATACGTTAATGAACTAAGTTAAATTTTTTTATTAAAAGATGTTTAAGTCAAATTGAAACATTTAATTTCGAATGAAATGAGTAATATTTGTATTTCAAACATATATAAATTACTAGAATGGAAGATTTATTTGGGTGTATTTTGATAGATCGTAGACCCTCTAAGGTTGGGTCAGCCATAAATTTTTTTTTTGTTGGGGGGCAAAAAAAGAAAAAAGAAAAAGAATGAATAATTAATAAGGTCATCCCATTTTGGGAATTCATTTCCAATTAGCATGGCAAAAATGAACTATTTATTCTAAATTTATACTTCAATTATCTTCTAGTAATATATCTAATCAATGTAATTTGACAGAAATCCTTCTGTAATATTCAGAACAATAATACAAAAGGGCAAGTTATTAACCAGATGGAATAATCATCCAAATGAAAATTACATACAAAAATGTTAACCCTGAATGCATGACAAAAAAAAATCATGAAAGGAATCAAAATGCGAAAAAAAAAAAAAACTAGCGTATAATCAAATCTAAAGAATATTGTCATCGTGTTCGTAGGAAAGATTTTGCAGACTCCAAAGAAAATGCAGATGGAGAAGTGACATTTGAGGAATTAGTAGTAGTACTGTTGGAAGTAGATGCTGAAGATTTCATCTCGCCAGTGGTGGAGATTCTGGAGAATAACAATGAGTCCGACAACGGAGGAGCACGGAACGTCGGCACCGGCATCGTTGGTGGAAGAACCGGCAAATCTGCCTCAAAATTGAGTACATGTATGGCTTGCCTTATTGATGGCCTAAGATTACTATCAGGATGAGCACACCACAATGCAACAGTTATCAATCTCTCCATTTCTTGAACATCAAAATCTGTATTTAGTTTTGGATCAGCTGCTTCAAGAAGATTCCCATTTCCAAAGAGTTCCCAAACCCATTCCACAGTTCTTATCCAATCATCTTTTGCCACAAGAATGGTTGGTCTCCGGCCGGTAGCGATTTCCAGAGCTACGATTCCGAAGCTGTAGACATCTGTTTCCTTGCTTGCCCTGCCGGTAATGACACATTCAGGGGCCATATAACCCATTGTTCCGGCCAACATTGTTGTTTGAGCTCCTTTTTCATGATCAACAAGCCTGGCTAGACCAAAATCACCAAGTTTTGCATTGAAATTTGAATCCAGCATAACATTGCTTGATTTAATGTCTCTATGAACCACACATTGCTCCCATTCTTCGTGCAAGTAGAGCAGAGCAGAGGCTAATCCTTGTGAAATTTTGTACCTCAGAACCCAATTCAGCTCAGAATTTCCTTTGAATAAGTGGGAATCTAGGCTGCCATTAGGCATGAATTCATAAACAAGAAGCAGGTCTCCTCTTTCGTGACACCAACCGATGAGTTGCACCAAATTTCTATGCCTCAATCTGCTGATGATCTTCACTTCAGAGGCATACTCCTTGAGTCCCTGTTTTGATCCGCTGGATACCTTCTTAGCAGCAATATATATATTTTCTTCCCTTAATAAACCCTTGTAAACCCCTCCAAATCCCCCTTCTCCTAACTTCTCACCTGCAGCAAAGTTGTTTGTTGCTCGTGCTAATGCTTCATAGGAGAACTTCTTTGGGCCATTCCCTTTCTCAAATTCATTGTCCATGAAAAGTTCCTCAGTAAAATCATCATTCCTCATGTTCCTCTTCCTTCTCCTCCACAAGACACAGCCTAAAATTGCCAAACCAATGATAAAAAAAGATAAACCTACACTTAACCCAATCACCAATCCTGTCCTCTTTTTCTTTTTGCCCCCATCCTGATCAGTATTGGGGGTGGGAATCACAGTGGGATCACTTGGACTTGGCTGTGGAGGATTAACTGCAAGTTCCAAACTAGAATTGAAAACCCATGATTTAATGGTATTAGTCTCAAAAAATGCTCCGGTAGCAGCTGAGAAACCGAACATAACCCACTCTGGCAAGTACTCGCTCAGATCAACCTGATAGCTAAGGGTACCATTTCGGGTTGCCCCTTGTGGGAAATGAGTAAACATAACAGTAAGATTCTTGGTAGTACCATTATAACTAATCCAAGCCTCGTTTTGCGCTCCGGCTGAAATTTTATTAAACCACTGTGCATATCTCACAGAATCCATATTATTGATATCAATACCCACATGGGTATAGGGGGGCTCCCACTTATGTGGATAAGTATCAAATTCGACAGCGAAAAATGGCTGCGATTCCACATTTTGAGTTGGAAACGAGTGGGCAAGACCGAGATTACCCCCGCCAACACCAACTGTTGAATTGGTCGGAGCCAAGAAGAAAGCCAGCCCATCGGCGTAATCATTTTTACCCCTGGAGTCAATAACGAAGGTGAAATGAGTGGCGAAATCCGTGAGGTTTCCCGATGCCTTATCCCACAGATGAAGTTGTTCAGTATAGGTTGCTCTCCCAATTTTGTCAGACATCGTCACGTTGCGTTCATCGGGAGTGAGCTGGATGCCTTCGGATGATATGTAAGCCATGCTGCCATTAGATGTGACGTTTATCTTACCAGTATCTGCACGAGTAATCGGTGTGAGGTTGAAATCTAGAGAAAAAATTGAAGGAATCATCAAGAGGGGAAAGAAGAAGAGCGCAGCAACAGAACCGCCATGATTAGCCATGGCTGCCGATTTGGTAGGCCGGCCGGCGTGGCTATAGTTATATGGATGGAGTATGTTTGTAAACACTAAACAGACGGTGTAGATGCTGCAGCTATCATTGAGCTGGTCGTCCTTTGTGTCTGCGACAAAGTCTCAGATGGAAATTTCGCTGATCACCTTTCTACTTTTAGAATTTGAATTATAATCAATTCTATAATTTAGAATTTGTTGAATAATTTGTATTAATTAATTGATGGAAGTCTTGACTATAAGAAAGAAAATAGATTTGCCAAAGGAGCATAGGCGAGCTAGCAAGGTAGGAGTGACATGGGAGAGTCTTCTGACTGGTTAGGGTTTGAATCAAGACAAGTACAATGCCTGAATTAGTTTGGCTAGTGAATGTCTTGACATGGGATAGTGCTCTCCTCTTGTTCTCTACCTCATTAGTGTTTTCATTTATAATTTCTTCTTCCCTAATTATAAGTTACTTGTAATCATTTTGTCAGTATTAGAGAAAAATTTTTTTTCGTCTCAAAATGTCTCTATTAGAGAAAACATTAACCATAAAAGAAAGAAAAATATTTTATAGAAAGAGAACAGAGATAATATTAAAAGGAATAAAAAGAAATATTTATTTAACAACCAATCAACTTATAGTAAAAAAAAATTTAGTTAGATGACGTATATAATTAGGGAAAGAGGGAGTCAATAGTTTCACTTTTAGTATTCACGCATTCTAATATTTTCATAACCTATACTATAATATTTTAAAGTTTTATTTAAGTGCTATAAAAATAATAAAAGACATTTTTCTAAAGTATAAATTTCAAACAACTCTGCATACAAAGATGAAAAAATAGTGAGATGATTGGAAGAAGATGGGGGAAGATTATCCTTCTAGGGAACTTTAAATTTTTTGTTTCTCCTAAATAAAAGAATTAAGTATGCATTAGCACTTCAACAAAAATTACACATACAAAGAAGAATAATCTTTGTATGTGGAAATCAAGGACGTGATAAGACTGACGTGACGTTTGGTTAACTCCAACGAGAGGCGGGGGTTCGAAACCCATCGGGTGTAGAACGAAGGCTCTCAACGGTTGGTTCACTCCAAACGGTCATTGCCCCCCATAGCGTCCTCTCCGTCAGTCCTTTGCCAGTTCGTGCATATCCCTGATTTACATCCCGCTGGCACGAGGGGCTTTGTCGTGACTAGTGGGAGGGGTTTCGCCCGTAAGGGACTTTCCCCTTCAATCCAAAAAAAAAGGATGTGATAAATCACTTCCTTTAGAGAAAATCTAGGTTTCCATCTTCCATTATATACTTATATATTTCTCTTTGTTACATCAGTAAAAATTTGAGGGGTATAAGATGGATTACTATAAAGGTGAGTTTAAAATATTAAAAAAAATAAAGAAACTGAAATGCATCCTCAAATAAATTTTTTTCCCCTCTAGAACCACTCCATATGTACTGCATATAATTTTTTAATGTACAGATGTATGGATAGCAGTGAAGATAACTATTTTCAATTAACGAATTCAAGTAATTATTTTGATTGTCCTAACGTATGATTTTTAACTCAAGTAACTTTTATTTATTCTTTTTTATTGAGTATAAATTAAACTTTTTATTATATTAATTTAATAAATATAAAGAAAGATTTTCATTATTGAACATAAATAATTTTTTAAACTGTTGATAGGTTATTCACTTGACAGGTGTACAAAAACAATATTCAAGATGAGACTAATAATATAAAAATAAGTAAAAAAATTTATTTTTAAAATAAAAATCTTAGTATGAAATATTAATCCTTGTAATCTATAATAAAAGTTAAAGTACATGGTATCAAGGATTAAAAAAATCTTAATCAGATTATGTAAGGAATTAAATTAAAAAATTTATGTAAATAGAAGAAGAAGGAAAACAATACTTCATTCATCACTAAATATAAATCACTAACTGTTATTTTTAAAAAATTAAGATAATAAATTTTTCCCTCTTAAAATTCCCCTATTTATATGTTAATCAAACTAATGACAATATATAAGGAAAAAGAGAAAAGAAAGTGATAATAATAATATAAAAAAAACCTTTAAAAAAATTAATAAATTAATAATAATAACTTATAATTAACGATAAAAAAAAGTTAATTAAAACGTGACTTAGGGAGTAAGGCATTTTATAAAATGACATGGTAGTAGAGGAAGGAATGTCACATTTCACAAGCAATAAATAAATTGTAGATGCAACTTAAGTCTTTTTTCCATGCGGTCCATGAATACGTGTAGTTTATTTTTTCTTTAATCATTATTGTTAGTTAGATAAAAATTATAAATAGATACATTTTTGAAAAAAAATACTATCTTAATTTTAATAAAATAACGACCAGTAAAAATATAAATAATGAATGGGGAGTAATATTCTTTTCATATTATAAGATAGTCTATATTTATTTTCGGATAAAAAGTCTCACGAGCACCTAAACTTTCCCCCTCTTTTTGTTAGACAATCAAACTTGTTTTTGTCAATTCCAAGTATACGAACTTTCTAAAAACTATAGAATTTCAAACTTCTGTTCAATTTGAAAGTTAATTGTTAATGGAATCTAGTCAAACCCACATTTGACCTTTTCTGAACTTAAATTTAGAAAAAAAGGGTTTCCCGAAAACTTCATCTTCTTTCTTAAGCCAAAACCTTAGCCTCCCTAAACCTATCTATATCCTCCGTTTTGATGGTAATCAAATATAAATAGAGTATCAAATATAAATTTCTATCCGTTTTGATGTTGAATGATTTCTTCTGATGCAACAATTATTTATAATTCTATTGTTTTTATTAAAATTTCATTTATTATTCATTTTTAGTTAACTAAGCTTAATTTTATATAACATTTAATTAGATTTTTAGATATCAAATTCTCTACAGTTTTGATTTAAGCTGAATATCATTTTTAATTAGCTTATTACGGTTTTGTATCAACAATAATTAGCTTAATGTCCACATTCAAATGGATTCAAAGCAGGTTGTGGAGATGGTTAACAATACTATATCTTGCAATTGGAAGCAGCTTATGCAGATGAGATCTATTGAAAAGCTCCTAGCTGTTGGGGATTTTCAGATCATTCATATCTACAGGGAAGCAAATCAAATGGTAGATTCTCTAGCAAATGCAGGTCTACATTTCGGTTATTCCGAAGTTCATTTATTTTCTGAGTTGTTTCTTCTTTCTAGAGGTCTTTGTAATTTAGATAGACGTCGTATATCTTCTTTCCGACTTATTTAGATTTCGTTCTTAAATGTCGTTCTGAAAGTTTTTTACGCTTCTCTCTTGTAATAAGTTCATTTTTATTTTTGAATAAATAAATAGGGGTTCGTCAGATCCCCCACTATCAAGCGGTGTTTTAAAAAATTTATATATATATCAAGTTCTCTCTTAGTTAGTAAAGAAATTGTGACGAAATTTCTATGACAAATTTTTAAAGAAATTTCCTTGAAAATTATTGACTATTTTGTGGGGGGAAATTTGCCACAAACATTTTTTACTGATTTGTGAAGGAAAATTAGTTGCAAATATTTCTGACGGATTTGCGAGGGAATTTTTACGAAAAGTTATTTGGATCGCTAGCTTATTATTTGTTGATTTAGGGACGGATATTTTCTCGCAAATTTTATCTGCAGAAATTCAGTCACAAATATTTTTGCAATGGCCATTTTGGTAAGGAAAATTTTCGACCGAAAATCGATTTTATGGCAGAAAAGCGATGGAAAATGCAACTTTACAGAGGGATTTTTCTCCCACAAATAGGGTGACTACTTGTTGAAGTAGGTTTTGATAAATTTTTACCTACTTTAAAAGTTTAAAGCGATAGAGTGAGAGAGTTTAATTTAACAAGATCAATAAATTTCGACATGGATGCATTCATCCTCTTCCTTGTTGTTGGACCAAAATATTCCATGCAGGAATAATTTCATCCAAAATTGCCAATTTCATCTTCCTCCTTGTAGTACGATTGTCTTGACATGGCTTTCTTATCCAGCTCTTTAACTGCTATATGGTTGGCCTGAATTGTCAGTTCATTCGTACCTAACTCAGAAGAATTGGGATTCCGCTCATTGGTTTTTCCATGAAAATTTTAATAATATATAAAAGGTCATAAACAACTAAAACATTTCATTAGCTTGTTCTTCAAGCAATATTTAACGTTACCAAGTCATTTGACCTTTCGTCTACCGCATGGTCGCCAAGGTGTGCTGACTGGTGAACCAACAACAGTCAGCCGGGCGAAAAAAAAAAAAAACCAAGAAGTCAAGTATTAATTTTGATTATTATTATGAGTATTATATGAATTCTTCTTTATCTGTATTGTAATTAATATCAACGTGATGGCCAAGAATCCAAGACACTAGTTTAGGTGGTCATATTTTCCAAGGAATGAGTGTAGTAGATTTTCCCAGCGATCCACCGTCGGAGACATATGGCTCATGGGGGAAAGAAACCCCGTCCAAACAAACCGGCTTCCGACCAGCAAACTGCGCCGGAGCCGGACTTTCTGAAGCGGATTCATCGAGATTGGAGAATCAGAAGAAACATGATCTATGGCGGATATGGCGTTACCAGATCATGGAGATCAGCATCAAAGCAATGAAATAACAGCATCAATAATTTTGGCAACAACATTCCACAGCTCCAACTAATTTCCTGTCCCGATCAAGTTCAAGTTCACGGCGAATCTCAGCTGCCACATCATCAATATCACTTCCTGAGAATCCCATTTCTTCCCCCAGGTTTTTCTTTTTTTTTTTTTTTTTCTTTTTTAATCTTACTTTTTTATCCTACCCCTCCCTATTATCCCAAGATTTGGGGTTTCTCATTTACCCACATTCGGCTTACCACCGAGCTAACCATTTCTTATTGAAGGTTTCTATACTACTTATACGACTAATAAATTGTCAGTATGGACTCCCTTTGGTCCCTGTCAGGATTCTTGGGTAAATCCAAAAATCTTTAACCTAGCTTCCGACAGTTTCATCAATTCAATTCACGAATACATTCCTTCTAAGGGCATTGTGCTCTTAACCGGAGTTTCTCGTCCGTCTCTTCTATTTATACGACCACCCCGCAAACCTCCCGTCGACGTCCAACCTCTCGATTGCCCGATTTCCGATCCGTACGATACCGAGAAACAACCGATTATATTCACCAATGC
>JAOXNR010000861.1:0-10574 GCA_028571225.1 Parsonsia alboflavescens
ATTTGCTTTCTTGTTTAAGTGTTTAGATCCCATTTGTTTCATTGAAAATCTGAGATCTAAATTGGTTTTTGTGTTTGCTCTTTACATTAATCTTTGTTTCATCTTGTGATCTTTGTGGAATTGTGTCCTAGATCTGAAAATCAATTCCAGTTCAATTTGTTTGTGCATCTTATTCGTCCCCCTTCTCAGCAAATTCGAAAATAGTTCAAAAAAAAGAAAGAAGATAAAGCGAGATCAAAGATCTCCAAGTTGAAAAACCAGAAAAAGCTGTCAAAAAAATTCCAAAAAAAATGTGTTCCTGAAATTTGACTGAAAATCTGAGAATTATGAAGTTGATTGCCATTGTTTTGATGTTTAGCATGTTAGGAAGAGTTTGTGATATGATATGCTTCATAGATTTGTCTAATTGCCAACTTGAATTGTGAGAATTGGGACACTGCCAATTGAAAATTCCATAAACTTTGATCACAAGTTTCTTTGTCCTCAAAGTGTTTGTTTTATTGCCTTTCAACTAATTCTTATTTGATTCTAAGTGCTGAACATCTACTTTGTGTGTAATGACCATTTTCTTTGAAATCCTTATCTCCTTAGTTCTTATAAGTTGGAAAATATGAGCTACTTGTTTTGAGTTTTTGATGCTCGAGTTGATTGCCTTGTTAAGTCATTGTCTACTCTAGTAGTTGCATTAAGAACATAAAGAAGAGCTAAGAGAGGAAAAAGGCTAAGGGGTGAGTACATTAGAGTGAAGAAAAAGCCAACCTAGTAGTGACATACACTAGTGGAGTAAGGATATATACACATTTTCTGTTTTGGCAAGTTGAATTGAGGATACATCATGTCAAAAGAAGTTGCAAGTGCATCAATTGCTTCTAACATGGGAGAGGACAATGCTGAAATGTCTTCTATAAATGAGGTCTTACAAAGGATGTCCTCGGAGCTGGGATCAATTAGGAAAGACATGGAAACCATGAGTACGAAGATTAATAGAGTTGAAGAGAGGGTAAACACATTTGACACACAACTAGCCCCTCTTAGGGCTAGCCGAAACTTTCAGTTTCAGCGAGGTGGCAGGGGCAGGGGAGGTAATGTGCAAAGGGTACAACCAAGAGGAAGAGTTCTTCAAAACACCTTGTTGAAGCACTTGATGATCAAGAAGAAGAATGGGAACCACAGTTTGAAAATGAATACCGAGAGCGAAGAAGAAGGGATACAAACAGCTCGTGGAAAGGAAACCCAAGTTGATGAGGGCCCTTCGGGGAAAAGAAAGCATCTCGTGGAAGTAGTCCTTGAGGTCGAGGTTATATAGAGAGAGGTCCTGGATGGAGATCCCAAGGCATATGCACTTCCTGAAGGTATGACTACGCCCAACCATGGAGGTCTAATTTCTCAGTATCTTTCTCATCTTCTACATGTTCATTGTGGAGAAGGTACTTGCCCTTTTCCAAGTTACTTGTCAATTTCTTTTGTAGGCTTTTATTTGACCACATTGTCTACTGTTTTGCAGGCCCTTCCAATACTGCAGGAGTAGAAACAATTGCTGAAGAAGGGGTTCCTCTGAGTAGATCTGGCAAAATTGACATGCCAGGGGACGAAGAGGATGATGTACCTCTTGTCCACCATCTGCCAAAGAAGTAACTGAAGATTCCATGAGGTGGCAAGGGAGAAGATTTTTGTAATAGAAGAGGGCCTTTTTTTTTTTTTCTATCTTCCTTTTTTGATGTTTTGAATACTCAACCCTTTACATTCCTGCATTTGTACTAAACATCTTCGCCTGAGGTCTGTTTGTGGATTCATTGCTTTTTATATATCAATTTGAATTTTTCTTCAAGAAACTTGTTGTTGTTTTTGTGCATAACTTTTAAAACTCAAGTCAAATAAAATAAAGTAAAGCTCAGGGCAAATTACACTAGATAAGGTCTTACTAAGCTCTGAAACACTTATCTTTCATTTATTCCTTGCCCCAAATTATATTGAGTGATTCTTAAAGACGTCATTCTAAGCTCTGTGGGCTTTATTGTCTTTGCACCGAAACCTAGGCTGAATGGTGTTTCTCCAATAGCCTTCCTAGGTGTTGTTCTGTACGCCCAAAAAAATGCTTAGAATTTCATTTGGGCAAGCAGGTTTGCGGCCTTCTTTCTCGAGCCTTTTCTTGAGTCCTTCTAGAATAGTTCTATTTGTAACCTCAACCAATCCATTAGCTTGGGGATGGGCTACAAAGTTTAGCCTCTGTTTAATGTTCAAATTCTTGCGGAATGTTTTGAATTGGTTGCCAACAAATTGCGACCCATTGTATGAAATAATAGCTTGGGGGTTCCCAAACCTGCACACAATGTTCCTCTATACAAATGACTGGACTTTTGGTGATGAAATTATAGCCATAGGCTCAGCCTCGACCCATCAAGCGAAGTATTCTACGACAACAGCTAGGAATTGAACACCCCTCATTCCTTTTGTGAAGGGTCCTAGAATGTCAATACCCCAAGTACCAAAAGGTACTAATGCGTTGATGGATTGATAACTTGTTGGCGGCACATGTGACTTGTTCCCATACAATTGATAGCTCGTGCATTTGTGTTTGGCTTTCTCAATATTCGAAACCATTGAAGGCCAATAGTATCCTGTCCTCAGAATTTTCTTGGCCACGGTTTTTCTTCCTATGTGTGATCCACATATCCCATGGTGTATCTTTTCAATGACGTACCGTCCCTTTCCCTGGCTTAGACATTTGAGTAATGGCCAGGTATATGACCTGCAGTACACCTCGTCATCTCCTATCAGGATGTAGCGAAGTGACCACCTTCGTACTTGGTGAGCTTTTTTGATGTCTTGTGAAAGGTCGCCATCTTTGAGGAACTTATAGATTGGATATCTCTAGTCTGCTTGATCCTCTATGACCAAGTTCTTGTCTTCGTTTATACTCGGAGAATATAATTGTTCCACCGGTAGCTCTGCATTTGTCCCGACTATTTCTCAGTAGACTTTTGATAGTGCATCTACCTCTGCATTTTTCTCTCTAGGGATTTGCTCGATGAGGAAATACTAGAGTGTAGACTTGATATCCCTTACTCTTTTGAGGTATTTGATCATGTTGTCTTCTTTAGCTTCATATTCTCTAGCAACTTGGTAGGCTATAACCTGTGAATCAATTTTGACATGCAATTCTTGCACCTTGAGAGCTCTTATAAGTCTCAGGCCTACTAAGAGAGCTTCATATTCAGATTCATTATTTGAGGTTGGGAAGTTGTACTTCATAGAGTAAGGGATTCTCACTCCCTCAAGGCTGATCATACTGTTCCCGCACTTGAATTTTCTTTTTCCATGGAACCATTTATATACATGGTCTAATAGTTACCTTCACAGGTGCTTGTGAGTTCCAGTGGAGCCCTTGTACATTCTGCTACAAATTCTGAGAGAGCTTGAGCTCTAATCGCTTTCCTTGGTTCGAATTCAATTTGATCTCCCGAGAGCTCTAGAGACGACTTCATTGTCTAGCCCAATAGCTTGGGTTTGGCTAGAACTTGTTTTAATGGTAAATTGGTTAATACTCTTATAGGGTAAGCTTCAAAATATGGCTTTAACTTCCTTGAGGTACGTACCATGAGGTAAAAATTTTTTTCGAGGTCTAAATATCTAATTTCGGGACCTCGGAGCAAATGGCTTACATAATAAATGGGAAATTTTAGACTTAACCTTTCTACCAATAGCACCGAGCTGACTGCCTTTTCTGTTGCAGTAAGGTACATCATGATTTCTTCCCCTAGCCTCGGAGAAACGAGCTGGCGGGGATTTCCCATTGACTCCTTTAGCTTGCTGAAAGTCGCCTGACAATCTTCAGTCCACTAGAAATCCTTAGGCTTTTTTATGAAGTCATAGAATTTTTCTCCTTTATTTGCCATTTTGCTGATGAAGCGTCCCAGTCCTACCATCTTCCCTGTTAGACTCTAAACCTCTTTGATGTTTCGTTGTGGTTCCATGTCCAACAACGCTTTTATTTTGTTTGGGTTGGCATCAATGCCTCGTTCTGATATCATGAAGCCCAGGAATTTGCCTACCGACACTGCAAAGTTGCATTTTTCAGGGTCGAGCTTCATGTGGGCAACTTTCAAGGTTTGGCAAGTCTCCCTGATATCCTCAATAAAATCTTCCGAGGTCCTGGATTTGATCGCAATATTGTCCACGTAGACCTCGATGTTTCTCCCGAGTTGGTTCCTGAACACTTTGTGCATAGCTCATTGGAATTCTACCCCTGCATTATTTAGGCTAAAAGGCATTTTGGTGTAGCAATAGGTCTCCCAACCTATGAGGTCTTTTCCATGTGCTCTACTGCTATTGAGATTTGGTGCTACCCTTATGTGCATCTAGGAAGCACAATCACTGATACTTGGCTATCGAGTCCACCATTTGATCGATGCTTGGGAGTGGGTAGGGATCCTTTTGACAAAATTTGTTTAGTGTGGTGAAATCCACACACATCCTCCACGACCCCTCTTTCTTTGGCACAACGATCGGATTGGCCAACCATTCCGGATCTACCACCTCTTTTAGAATTCTTGCATTGAGAACAGCTTGGACTTCTCGAGCTATGACTGCGTTTAGCTCAGGGGCAAAGGTTCTCTTCTTCTGCTTCACTAGCTTGACCCCTGGTTTGAGTCCGACATTGTGTTCTGCAATCTTTTAGTCCACAGTTGGGGGTCGCTAGATTGCAAGGTGAAGGCCTTTAGGTACTCTTGAAGGGAGTCCGTGAGCTTCCCTTTGATTTTAGGAGGTAACAATTCTCCTATTTTATTCCTTTCGTAGGGAATTTTGGGTTTAGGAACACCTTTTCTCCTCTGCTGGTTACTTGAATTCTGTCGTCATCATTCCCTTTCGGGAGGTCGATGTAGTTTTCCTGTTGGAGCTCGGGCGAGCTCTCTTCGGTACCTTTAGTGAGGTAACATTCTGCTGTGAGCTGCCTGTCTCCTTCGAGGGCAATCCAGGTATCCCTAACTTGGATTTTCATGCTATAGTTTAGCAAAGAGATTTCTGCTTTCTGATCCATGACCCCCCTTCTCCCCAAGATTGTGTTGTAGGTTCTACGGGCATCAACCACCATCCAATCCTTGACCTCGGTGACTTCTCTGCCCCTCATGTGGATTGTAGTTGGGACTCAAAGAATCCCATCCGCTTAGGCAGTGCTACCATTAAAACAAGTCAGAGTTGTTTGACCTTACCAGTGAGATATTGTCAATCCCTATTTGGTCAAATGCCTTCCTGTACAGGACTTTCACAGTACTCCTTGTGTCTACTAGTATCTTATGCTCCTATAAATCTCCCACCTCGGTAGACATTGTTAAGGGTTCCGAGTCTTTCCTCGAGCTTGTTTTGACCTCCTCTCGATGGCATTTATTTCATCGACTGGATGTCGTTGATTTTGTAGGGTTATGGGGTTGCTGGAGGTGCGTTACTAGGGCCCGTGTTTCTATTAACACTTGACTAGGGACTTTTTAGGAATAGAAATAAACTATTCTAAGGACATTACATAATTTATTTAATGAAATGCAGATATAAAAGTAAATTATATAATGATATAAATAGCATTATGATACAAAGTTATGCCAACTAAGTAAAATCATCATGTGTTCTGAGGACATATCCAACATAGGAATACCACAATACTCCCACTGAACTTCTTGTGGACACAAGGTTCATCTTCATTTTTAATGAAGTCGAATTCCTTGACTGCATCATCAAAATGAAGATTCCAACTACAAGATGCTTGCTTTAATCCCTAAATGGATCATTGTAGCTTGCATACCTTATGAGCATTATCCAGATTGACGAAACCATCAGGTTGTGTCATATACACATCCTCGAGAGGTTTTTCATTCAGAAGAGCAGTCTTGACGTCCATTTTCCAAATTTCATAATCATGATATGCTGCTATAGCAAGTAAGATCCCAATGGATTTGATCATAGCTAAAGGTGAAAAAGTTTCGTCATAGTCAATACCATGAACTTGTTTGAAACCTTTGGCTACAAATCGCCCCTTATAAGTATGATCATTACCATCCATGTTGGTTTTCTTCTTGAAAACCCATTTGCATCCGATGGGTTTTACCCCTTCTGTGGATCAACCAAAGTCCAAAGTTGGTTTGTATACATGGATTCCATTTTAGATCTCATGGCTTGGAGCCATTTCTCAAAGTCTGGGCCCATCACTACTTCTTGGTAGGTAGTAAGCTCATCTTGATCTATGAACAACACATCACCATTCTGAGATATCAAAAATCCATATCCCTGTGGTTGATGATGTGTCCTAAGTGACCTACGCGGAGCTTGTGTCTCTTGAGCAAGTCCTTGATCAACCATAGGTTGTGGTGTCTGCTTAGTTTCCATCTCTATATCAATTGTATCTCTTTGTAGTTCTTGAACTTCTTTAAGTTCTACTTTTCTCCCACTTGCTCTTTTAGAGACAAACTCTCATTCTAAAAAGATGCTCGTATGAGCTACAAACACCTTTTTAGCTCAAGTTTATCAAAAACATGATGTTTAACGAAAACTTCACAGCCCCAAATCTTCATAAAAGACATTTTGGGACATTTCCCAATCTATAACTCATATGGTATCTTTTGAATTGATTTAGATGGAACATGATTTAGCGTAAATGCAGTTGTTTCTAAAGCATGTCCCCAAAAAGAAATTGTAAGGTCTGCATGACTCATCATTGATTGAACCATATCTAATGAAGTTCGATTTCTCCTTTCAAATACACCATTCCATTGTGGCTTGGTTGGAGGAGTGAGTTGTTGAACTATTCCATACTTTTTTAAACAGTCATGAAATTTTTGGCTTAAGTATTCACCACCTTGATTTGAACAAAGTATTTTAATACTTTTGCCTAGTTGGTTTTGAATTCGTTCTTGAATTCTTTGAACTTTTCAAAGGATTCTGATTTGTGTTTCATAAGATTTATGTAGCCATATCTACTAAAATCATCAGTAAATGTAATGAAGTATCTAATCCCACCTCTAGCTTGAGTGCTTAATGGACCACACACATCGGAATGTATAAGGCCCAATAATTTAGTTGCCCTTTCATTATGTCCCATGAAAGGGGCTTTTGTCATCTTGCCCAATAAACAAGTCGCAATTTTCATATGATTCAATATCAAAAGTGTCCAAATATCCATCTTTATGGAGTTTGGAAAGAAGATTCTCATTTATATGGCCTAAGCGACAATGCCAGAGACATGTTGAACTAATATCATTTGATTTAATCCTTTAAATATTTATGTTATAGAGAGGCTTGTCAAGATTTAGAATATAAAGGCCATTAAACAATTGTGCACTTCCATAGAAAATTTCATTTAAATAAATGGAGCAACAGTTGTCCTTTATTTTAAATGAAAAACTAATCTTGTCTAAACAAGAAATAGAAATAATGTTTTTAGTATCAAAAGACACAAAATAGCAATTATCCAATTCTAAAACAAGCCCAGTAGACAAAGTCAAAACATAAGTTCCTATAGCTAATGCAGCAACCCTTGCCCCATTTCCAACTAGTAGGTCGACTTCTCCTTTTGCCAATGATCTACTCCTTTTGAGATCCTGCACATTCACACAAATGTGAGATCCACATCCAGTATCTAATACTCATGATGTAGAAGTAGATAAATTGACTTTTATAACAAAAATAATTAGAGTAGAAGACTCATTAGCCTTCTTCTTCTTAACTTCTTCCACAAAAATCTTACAATTTCTTTTCCAGTGTCCTGGCTTATAGCAATGGAAACAGTTTCCTTCTATAGCCACCCCTCCTTTTGGCATTAATGCAGCAGAATTGGGTTTGGACTTTCCAACAGGCTTCTTGTCATTTTTCTTGCCTTTTCCCATTCCGTTGCCCTTTCCCTTGAATTTCCTAACCATTAGGACATCCTTAGGTTTCGTGGATTTCTTAATATTTGACTCAGCAGTTCTTAACATGCTAAGCAACCGAGGCAGAGTTTTGTCAATCTCATTCATATTGTAGTTCACAACTACTTGGTTATAACTCTCAGGCAACGATTGCAGTATAACATCAGTGGCCAACTCTTGACCTAGAGGAAAACCCAATCTTTCTAGGTTCTCGGTATACCCAATCATTTTGAGGACATGAGAACCGACTGGAGAACCCTCAGCCATTTTGCATTGAAATAAAGCCTTGGATACATCAAACCTCTCTTGCCTTGCTTGCTCTTGATAAAGCTGTTTCGGGTTCTCTATCATATCATAAGCATCCATTTCCTTATGTTGCTTCTGAAGCTCAGAGTTCATGGAGGCAAGCATGAGGCTACCAAGGTCAATAACATCATCTTGATGCTTATTGTGAGCATCTTTTTCAGCCCTTTGGATTAAGGAGAAAGTCCCTTACGGGCGAAACCCCTCCCACTAGTCACGACAAGGCCCCTCGTTCTACGCCCAACGGGTTTCGAACCTCCTCCTACCGTTGGAGTTAACCAAACGTCACGTCAGTCTTACCAGCTCACCTATGCCCCTGGGGGCGCATCTTTTTCAGCCCTTGTGGCTGTGGAGGGAGGTTCTTCGGGAATAGGACCATCAAGGACATACGTCTTCTTTTCTTTTTTGAGGACTATCCTCACATTCCTGTGGCGATCCAGGAAGTTCGTCCCATTCTGTTTGTCCTTCTCAAGGATCGATCTCAATGACAATATATTATTATTTGTGTTAGGTGCCATGGTAATCCACAATAAAATATGCAAAATATAAGTATGATGAAATGATCATTTAATTTTAAAAACTTAAATGATACTCTCACTATTTTTCTTCAAATTAATAACCCCCATTATTAATTCGAAAAGTTACGTAGTTAACTTTCTAGTGGATCAAGATCCATATTTCACCTTACCACAAGGTGAGCAACATCTTGCTAATTGCATCTCTATGCAACTCTTAGTTTAAACATTAACGACTATTGTTCTTAATGTCTCTAGATTACCCCAGTCTAATTGATAGAACCTAGTTAAGTCTACCCAATTTAAGACCCTTTGGATATCACTTTTATCCTATCGAGTTTCACTAAGATAAATATGGCACCTTTGCTTTGGCAAATTTACACCCATTGATCCAAGTTTTAACGAGTTTCATTAATCGGTAGGCATTAATCTTGAACTAATTTAATTTGAGGGATTTGACTAAGTTGTGAAAGATCTTACCAATTTAATATAACTGACCACTTGAATATTATTACTGGTTACCATGATCATATCATAATGACAGTAATAACATGCAAAGTAAAAGCAAGATAAATGTGACATGGTTATAGCCCACCGTAATCAAGTCTCCCAAGCCAATGAGAGAATCTAAAAAGGTCAATCTAAGGGTAAAGAACAACTTCTCCTAATTTTAATGAAATTACCCTATACTATACTACAATAATATGGTAAAGAAATCTCGCGTTACATACGAGGGGATTTAGATGAGAAGAGAATATACGTCAAAATGATAGAGAGGCATGACAAGCAGGCCATATTTAATGAAACCTAGGGCTAAAACTATGCACCATGCTTAAATCACAAAATTTATAATAAACATATTAAATATGATAAAATGCATCAACGATTATCAAAGGTAACGAAATTACATAGGGAATCGATTAAAGCCCTGGACGATAGCGGAGTTCTTAGGGGTGGCAGAATGTTATTTCCAGAGCTGTAGCGCCGTTAGTTTCCGCCCTTGAAAATTTGGTACATCGCCATGTCCAGAATATGACCTTTCATACGATTCTGTAAATTGAAAAATTTAAAAACGTAGATTCAACATTACTAACAGACACTTTAGTCATAATCACGTTATAATTAATTCTACCGGTAAAATTTTGTTTTTCACAGAAACTGAGTCTTACTCAGTAAACATACATATAATCGAAATTAGCGAAGTTTCTATATTATCATATAGAAAATTAAACTTATCAAATCTTCCATATCAACATACAGAAAGTCGAAATTTTCAGAACATCCATATCAACATATAGATAATGAAATTTGACAGAGATCGAAAAACATACTGAAAATTGAATTTAACGGAATATTGAAAATCGAATTTTAACGGAAAACGAAAACATGTTGAATTTCGAATTTAACAGAAATCGAAAACATATTCCAAAAATGGAATTTTAACAGAATACGGATTTCATACAGGTATGTCATGAAATCATAATTTCACATAGAACTCTTCTAGAGACTCTGAATCTGGCTCTGATACCAATTAAAAGGAAGGCCACAAACAGACCTCCTCCAGGCATCGCTCAGAGGGAATCTATAGAGGGTACAGAAGTTACCCTTTTCAATTTTTTAGATAGAAAATGAACATCGGAATCTGTTTACAGTCATTAGCAAAAGTTTCCGACCTTTGCCTCTACTTTGTCACACGGAAGTCTGCTTCCAGTGTACATCTCACGAACACAGCAATGGGATAAACACAATTGAACTGCTAGATTCAATCGTGAATATTGTTTTTCTCCTTTTTCGGTTTCTCTGAACTCTTTGTTTTTTTTTTTCTACTTTCACACTCTAACCAAAAAAAAAAAAAAAAAAAGAA
>JAOXNR010000862.1:0-10572 GCA_028571225.1 Parsonsia alboflavescens
GGGGGTTATGTTTCATATTGAGGTGGGAAGAGTAAAATTCAACTTTCCCAACTTGATTTGGTTGACCAAGAGAGATAAAACCTTGTCTGAAAGAGAAACAAGTGCCCTCCAAACAAAGACATTTGTACTTCATTTGTCTTCATTTTCCTGCTTCATACCCCTAGAAAGTAAGAAATGAGTGACCTAAAGTAAGGTATGGTTGACATAAAGTTAGCAATAGTACAAATTCCCATGTGGTCTAAAGGACAAAATAATAATTTTGTTTCATTTCATTTGATCACATGACCTGGACACACTTAACCCCATCCTCTCATTTTCTTTACTAAACCAATTTCTTTTCTTTCTTCAATTGAAGCCTACAGAGAGAAAACTTACTTTCTCTCTCCTCACGTAGAGCAATCTTGTAGGGACTAAATTCATTTTGAAGAACCTGGACAATTCCTAGCAATCATGAGTCCTTCTATCTATGGAAAATCTACTCTTCTTGATAGATTAGCAGACAATTGACAATTTTTCCTCACTAATAGATTTCTCTACTGATTCTTTATAGGGGAGGCTAGACTCAAACAAGGGGCAAATCAGAGGAAATCTTGTAAACGAAAGAAAACAAGCCTAGCAAATTGGAACTTCTGTACAAAAGGTGTGCTTTGAGATCACACACTTATGACTATACTTATTGTAAGAGAAATTGTATACTGCTTTGCTTAACTTCAGCTTCCTGATTCCATGTCAAAATCTGAGGTAATTTAAAGTTAACCAAACTTTGGGCTAAGTTAGGGAATTTGATTTTCACATCCTTCGATATAGGGACAACAGCATTAAGCGAATTAGGGTCTCCGAATGCTGTCTCTACTATAATCCCGAGACTAAGCTAGTACGGATTGAAAAGTTTGTGTTTGTGAATCCCAGCAAAACAAGGGATTTTTTAAAACTTTACTATGATTGTGTTACTTTGGAGAAATTGTATATTTGTAATTGCATTCTTGCTAGACCAAACAATCGTCATTCTGATACTGGGGTTAGAGATTTGCTGACTGCTAGTTTAATGTTATGGACACTTACAATAGAGTTCTCTTTCTGTGGGGAAAAGAAAGGACAGAATTTGCATTAAGTATGTCAAGGAATAAATATGTTATTTGAATATTTGTTTGTTTGGTACTATATGAAAACCCCTCAAATGATGGCATTTTCTTTTATACATTGTTCTTAAGCTTGTTATCATTGGTGAAATCTTTGACAAAATTGTAAGAAAGTTGATACTTTAGTAATTCTACACTTGCTAATGATTTTCATATTTCTGGACTTTGTATATTTCATTATCCAATTGCCATTTGACTTGTGTTACTTGTTTTACCT
Organism: Parsonsia alboflavescens; assembly: GCA_028571225.1. NCBI lineage: Eukaryota > Viridiplantae > Streptophyta > Magnoliopsida > Gentianales > Apocynaceae > Parsonsia > Parsonsia alboflavescens. Next base: position 1,357 of record JAOXNR010000862.1, read on the forward strand.
TGAAACTTGAGATATCTTTATTGATAAGTTTAAAGATGGTCTAATTTCTTAATTTTAATATTGTTAAAACCAATACTTCATCTTGTTCATTTCTTTGCTGCTATCAGTATGCAAAAAATACATCTCAAATTTTGTAGGCTCTTTTTCTTATGCCTCTAAAATACTACTTGGTTCACCCTTTCTTTGATGTACTTGAATGGAATCTTTGATAGCTGCTCTTTTGTATTCTTGTCTTTAGCATTTGAGATCATTGTGTTCTATCGTTTTATGTTAAGAGAGTTGGTGATGCGCTGACTATCTGATAATGAGTTTTTTTTTTAACCGAGATTTCAACAAATGTCACAAGCTACTACTGTGGTTTGTATTCGAATAGCCTTAATTTTATCTATGAAATCTAGAAATCTAAGTCCCATTGTGTATAACTGAAATGGTCTTTATCATGTCTATGTTAATATTAGTTACAACATATGTATTGATATACAACGTTCTGGATCTTGCTATGAAAGATAAATATTTAACTATCTAGTTCTTATATTTTTTATCTTTTGGAATGGAGAGATAGGTCATGTAAGGTGTGTGGGAAAGGGATACTCTATGACATCATTGAATTATTCTACAACCAAAGTAAGAGGTTTTGAAATCAAGCGGATGCACCATCAATTTACACTAGATTTGCGGCATGAGATGGAAAAGTCAAGAGAGGAACTCCATCACGAGCAGCAGTAATTTAAGAAAAAATCGGAGTAAAAGATTTGTCAAGATATTTGTGATCAATTGGATGAAGAAATTATGGGGGTTTGGTATTGTTCATGTGCATGTGAAGACTGGCAGGTAGTGACTGCTTTCCTTGCCTTAAATGTTCATTGGTGATAAATGTGTTTGCTAGTTTAAATATTTGGCGGGACTTTAATTTTTCAGTTTGTAATGTGACAGTATACTGCTAGTGGCTAGAAATTCAATCCTATGGATGGTTAATCAATTTTACACTTGACATAGAATAATAAGGCCAGGCTATACCTGTGAGTATTAGCTATAATATTGTATTACATACATTGTGGTATTGGCTACTATTTTTGCAAAGGGTATGCACTTTTAAAACATTTCACTTATTTATGTTGTTTATTTGTGTTCTGGACATGAAGCAAAAGGCCATGTGGAATATTAAAATAAATGTGGCTATCTTTGTTTAGTTTGGTGTTGGCAATATCTGTGAGTATTAGCTATGATGTTACATTTATTTTAACTAAGATTTTAACAAATATAAGTATGGCTACTATAGTTTGTATTTGAATAACCTTAGTCATTGATTGTCCCTTATTTGAATAGTTTTCTTTTTATATAATGAATGTTATTGGTTATTATAATTTATAATTGATTTATGTATTCTTGTCTTTCACATTTAAGATCATTGGGTTCTATTGTTTTAAGTTAAGAGAGTTAGCGATGCACTGTAATTTAATGCTCTTATGAGCATAAGGTTGAGATATTACATTCTATGGGTTAATTGTTGCGAATTATAATGATTTGTTTTTCCTTTGTTTGACCTATGAATCCTTTTTAACTTTCCATGGGTTTGTTTTGCGGGTGCAATATTTTGTGATTCTTGCCTCAATCCAGGGAGTTAGTTGAACAATAGTTGTTATATTTTTGGTATAAGTTGTTCCTTATCAGAACAATAGTTGTTATGTCTGTACATGATAACTTCTAGGGTAATTTAGGTCATTTTGGTCTATGGTTTGCTTCTGAAAATGCGAAGTAGGTGGCATGATTGGCTCATGATCGCTAAGGTGAATTAACTTTGATTTCCAGATACTCTAGTTTGGCATTGCCACTTGTTTAAATTTTTTTTCTTTCTTATTATCATGGCTTGTTCATTTTGGTTAGGAGATTTACTTTCTACAATATTGTCTATGCAATGCTCAGTCTTGATCAGTGATATTTGCACTTCCTTTTTTTTTTTTTTTTCATTTTCACCAGGCTTCTACCTCTCTAAAATGGTCTAATATTCAAATGGCCTTAGGTAATGGCTAATTAGAGCTTGGGAGAGTGCTTTACTTTTCTGTCTTAAACATTAAAATAAATAAACTTTAACAAGTATTAAATTAAATGTTCTCTTTAACTTACAAAAATCAAAGATATGAACTATTGGTTGATAATTTACATCTAAATGTTATTCTAATGAAAAAATGCTCAATTTAAAAATGTTACATTAATATATAGAATGGATATTTATTTACTACATTTATTTATATATAAATTAGACTATGTTTAATATTATAAATAAATATTCTTATAGACATCTATATTTTAGTTTATTTGAGTTAAAGATATTGGTTCCTAAACATTTTTAAGAATATCAATTTATAAAATGGATCATATTAATTCATATAACTAGAGGTAAACAAAAATATTGTGATATGTAACTTCATTTTAAAATCTTATAAAAATACATATGTCTTTTTTTACGGTGGCCTATAGTATACGATGCACCAAATAGGTCAAACTGTGATACAAATATCATTATTTGTTACAGGCCGTTGTATATTGTAAAATTATATATAGTGGCTACGGGATCGATGTTTAAGATGCACATTTTATTACAACTCGTCGTTTATACATGGTTATATACGACAGTCTATAGTATACAACTGTAAATATATAAGATGGCCCTATAGCCATCGTGTAAAATGCCATACATGACTGTCTGTGATATAAAGGGTCATTTGCAACGGCACCCAGGCCACCATAAAAACTCTCTTTCCTAAGATATAGTTTCTGGTAGTGAAATGCCCTTATGCAAGATTTGAAGGGAAAAGAGAGTTTAGAAAGAGAGAGAGGTGGATAGCTCAAATAAGGGTAATAAGGGCAAAACACAACTACCTAATAAATTAACAACAATGACTTATAATTAATTATATTAAAAGTTAGCTCTAATAACTTATAAAATAGTGATGAAGGAAGTATGAGTTTAATTAATTGAGTTTTTCTAAAAAGTAATTGAAAATTTTACATGGGTATTTCTTTTTTAAAATTTTAAATAAAATTTATTTCAAACGGGTGATAGGTGACACGTTAAATTACTTTTTCTTAAATATATTTTTATTTTTAGTTTTATTATTTCATATTTTATACAACTATTATCAATGCTTCCTACATATTACATGGGTTGTTATCCTATAATTTTTAAAATTATTATTATTATTATTATTTTTAAACCTATTTTATATTTTATGAAAGATTTTAATAATGTTTTTTGTGTAATGATAATTTTCTCTCTTTTATGTTATTATTTTTTTTTTAATTTTTATCGTTTTTTATAAAAATAATTTTATTTTATTTTTTGTGTATATTTCATATTCTATATTTTCCTCTCATGTAAACTTCTGAGCAGGAGTTAACCAGATTATTTATTGTTATTAAAAGTTAATTATATTATTAATAAATTTAATCCAATTCATAAACTAATAAACTTTTAATTTTTTTTTATTTTTCCACCAACATCCTCCTAAATAAGCAAAATGTCGAGATATGTACAAACTAACCTGAACATCGATAAAAAAAAAAAAAAACCCTTTTTTTTTAATTACTTTGTCAAATGTTTATATAAAAATTTTGGGGGATTATATATCAAAACAATTTTTGTTAAGAAATTAAGGATATATTAGAAAATTTCTAAATTACCATAAAATTTGTTATCGAAAAAAAATTTAACAAATAGATTTTTTTTGTTGTTTTGTTTCATGAAACAATTTTATAGAATTATTTTGAGTTTTTCCTAGGTTAGGCTTGTTTCCTGAAAAAGGGAAAACAATGGGGTGTCGATTTTTTGTCGAAATTTTTTGGGGTGTATCGCTATACTATCGTGAGATTTTGAAGCAAAGTGCCACATCACATAGCAATTTCCTACAACTCGCAATCCAGCATGGTGATTTGCTGGAGATTCCATGCTGACATGGCCAAGAAGAAACTCCACATTGCTGACTGTACAAAAGTTGCCACCTCGGGAAGCAATTTTTTCTAACACCCTCTGAAAAGGGCCTCAGGGACCAGCGGAGATCTCTCTAGCCAACGCTTTGATGACCTCCTTTTGGGGTGGTTTTTGAATCTCTACGAATGATCCCTTTATATAGGTGTGAGAAGGGTAGTTAAGTCAATCTCCCAATCAATCAAACTAATTCTTTTCACTCAAGAAATCTAATATATTGAAAGGATTTTTGTGGAGGATTTTGGAAGGATATTTAGTATTTGTCTTGAGAGACTTATTGGAGAGGAATTTGGAAATGAAGGATCTTAGTGAATATTTCTTTCTAGAAACCACATCTTTTCAATAAAGTCTAAATCTCGGCCTCTTTTGACTAGTCAAAAATTATATTTTTCTAATTTTTATTCCATATAATTTATTATGGAATAGACAAATTTTGATTGTCTACAAATTGCCCCTCGAGACTAGTTTATGAATTTGAAGTATATAGATGGGTCTTGAATCTTGATAACTTACCAACATATTTTTCATTTGCTTTCATTCACAATTACAACAAACAACTTTTTTGAAAGAAATTTTATTTAAGAGTATGACTGAACATAGAATTTTTTTTTTCAAAGCTGCCTAGGTGTCTCAAAGGAATATTTTGAGAATCAAGTCAAAATGTAGTTCATGATACATTTGATTTTTCTTTTGGAGGGTAACCATTCACAATTTTAGCTCATGTGGGCGAGGTGCATTCATTTGTTTAGCAGCTTGTATTTGATGAAGTGCTTCAGCGGTGGCCAGTTGGAGAATCTATTTATTTAACAACTTGCACTTGATAACATACAGTTTAAGCTCGTGTGCCAAGGAGCTTTCATTTGTTTAGCAACTTGAATTTGATGAAGTGCTTTAGCAGCAGCCAGTGGGAGCATCAACTTGAACTTGATAACCTACAATTTAAGCTCGTGTGTCGAGAAGTATTCATTTAACTTGGGCTTGATAAAGTGACATACAGTTTGTGTCTAGGATTATTCATTTGTTTATCAACTTGGACTTGATGAAGTAACCTACAATTTAGGCTCTTGTGTTGAGGAGCATTTCTTGCTCTTCTTCTTCTTTCAACAAGCTTCAAATAAACATTATGCTCCTTTGTCAGCCCTTCTTGTATAGCAGTTGGTATAGAAGGTATTTGCTACTCGAGTTGGAGAAAGACTTCAATTCTTGTTGCTTCGAAACTTCCAAAATTAATCATGCATGTAGTTTTTTTAACAACATCAGATGTTTGGTTTGAGGTCTCATTGTGTCAAGGATTATTTGTCCTGGCTAGCCAATTGCATAACTTTGTCCTTGAATTTGAAACATTCTTCAGTCTGATGACCAACTATGCAATGGTACCTGCAAGAGTTAGGATTTTCAACTTGTGGCGCTTTTTCGGGCCTCTTTGTTTCAAGTAATTCAATAAATTTAGTATCAATCAGATTATCAAACATTGAAGGGACATCAGAGTCAAAGAAAGGATACTCCTTTGCTTTTATTTCTTTTAAAGTCAATTTTCTTTGTCCCTATTGTTGCTGGAGATCAGATTTGTTAGAGCTTCTTTGACATTTATTTTGATTAGAAAGGAACTTGTTGTCATGCATTCTCTTGTTTCATTATTTGGAGTATATTTGGCCCTTTCTCCAAAGTTTTCTTTCTCTTCATCTTGGGCAGGCTCTTGGATTGGAGTATTGACCCCATTTGGGCTGAGGCTCAATTCCATGCTCAAATTCAAATGGAAAACAAACGATCTGGAGAATCAAAATTTAGGTGAGAATCAAAGGCTCCAACTACAACAGAGATGAGAATTCGCTCAATGAAAATTCCATTTAATATTCTTTCTCATTCGCTTTGCTTGAAATGAAAGATTATTGTTTGAAATGATGACTGAGAGTCATATAATATTCTGTCTCAGCCGTTTGTTTGAACTGAAAATTTATTGTTGTCTGTTTAGCTGAATTGATGATTGAGAGCAAATCATGCTGCTGCAATGGAAAAGGAGATTATGGAAAAGGGTTGTGCAATATGGGGATTGGAAGAAAAAAAAAAATTAAGCTGGTTAATTCTCTGCATGACACGTGGCTTTTCACGTTGTTCCCTTTACTATAATATATATTGATGGATAGATTGTATTAGGACTAATTAGAATTAAGATTAATATTTTTAATTAAATAATCCACTTGTCAATATTTTTGAAGGCCACATAGGTTACTATCTTGCTTTTATATAATATATAGATAGATAATATTCCCTCCGTCTGAAATTGAATATTGCATTTTGACTTCTAAAATATTAAGGAGTGTGATTTGATGTTCACAAAGTTGCTAATAATTAGTTAATCTATTTATTTTTAGAAATGAGACATTCAATTGAGAACAAACTAAAATACAGATGCTGACATTTAATTCTAGACGGAGAAAGAAATAGATTAGATATTGACGCAAAACGTAAACTATGGTGGGAAAAGTAGAACCTCAACTGTAATCAACTTCACTCGAAAGTCTTATCAAAGGAAAGGGCGATTCAAGAATAAAACGACAATATTCTTGAGACTCTATGATAATCAAATTTTATTGAATGAGAACTCAAAGCTTCAAAAAACATCCAAGTCTGTCGACAATCAAACAAAAATAGCAATAAATAAACCCTAAACCGAAAGTAGGAAAAATTATGAAAAGACCTGAAAAGTTTCTAGAAATTACAGAAAATTGGAAAAAGGCCCAAAAGTCCATCCAGATGACCCCGGATGGCCAAAAAAACGGCCTTGGTCACGGCATAGAGGTGAGTATTGCTCACTGGACCGTCCCGGGTCGACCCGTCAAATTTGAGCTCATTCTGACGCTCCCACAACTTTTCAGTTTTTTCAATTCGACCCCAAAAACTTTTTCGAGCAACTCTGATTGCCTTGAAACTTCTCCTGCAGCCTCTTGGACCTGCGTGGGCCCTCCTGAACATCTTCATGGGCCAGCTCTGCATCAGATATGAATAACAATTCATTTGTGTTCAAATCCATTTTGGATATAAATAGATGGGATGGGATGCATTTTAAAATTTACATATCAAGTATTTGAATGTTTTAAAATCTAATTTTTGATAAGTTTTGCTCTTTTGTCCTTAACCTTCTTTTTTGCCTTGTTGATCCTCAAATAAATTAAGTTTGTATAACTTGATCCTCCTAATAATATTCTTGAAAAAAATCAATAGAAAAGTTCATTCAATGACTATCTAACCAAATTAACCAGGCAAATTCAGTACTACGTTATTCAAACAGCCAGAAAACAAGTATTAACTAAACTCTTGTGGAGTTAAATGCTAGTTTCTAACTCAACAAGAAATGTAATTTAAATGAATCGAAAACCTGACATTAGTTAAAGAATATTTCAATCAACACTCATTTCTAACCGTTTGAATAGTACGGTATCAAATTTGTCCTGGATAATTTGGTCAAGTGATTGGTAACTTGACTTTTCTTAAAGAATATGGTTAAAAAGATTAAGTTATCTAATCATAATTTGTTTGAGGACCATCGTGATAAAAAAGAGAGAGTTAAGGATCAAAATGCTAAACTAATCCAAATTAAGGTTATAAAATATTCAATTACTCCTTATATACATAATAATCTCGTCATCACCCCAAAAAAATTATTAAAATGAAAACAGCCATGCTTTAAAGGAAAAGAAAAAATATGAAGTTACAAAAATAGAAATAGAAAATAATAAAAGTAGTTGCAGAAACAATTGTTTCAAACATAAGGCAGTAATACAAACTTAGAATTGGAATAAATAAGCCGCCAGACGACAAATCCTTCTCCTAGAATTGGAACACCGGAAGATCAGTTACGTGTACGTGTACTCTAATAAGCCGCCAGACGTTGCCCAGCTTGAAGCGTCAGGGAAATCGGGCACTGAATTCCTCTATGCCTACCGGGAAAAAAGGCCTGTCCTTGGCTATTCATCTGTTACACATCCCCTTGAAGCTGATTGCACATTTTTTATATACTGGGGAAAAAAAATCATAATCAAACTTAATGTAAAATCTTTTGCTACTGGTAACTTATCAACAGAATTGCCAGATACAGTACAAAATAAAACACTTCTAAATCTTTACATACCTTGTAAAGGCTTCCACGGGTAGCTTTATAGGGAGGGGGATTCCATCTCTTTCTTCTCTCCTCCAGTTCGGCATCCGTTAATTGAACATCCATTCTCCTCTTCTGGATGTCTATGGTAATAATATCACCATTTTGCACTAGACCAATTGGACCACCTTCCTGGAAGTCGATAAAACTTCACACGTTCAGGAATGAACCCTCAGTTTCATTCATCCAAATTTGTGCTACTACAGTGGTTGATATACTTGTGCATAAAAGAGTATTTATTGCAAAATATGAGAACGAAAATGCAAGACGACAAACATGAGCGCAAAGGAATTAGATTTGATATCAAGGGCAGCCCATGCTCAACTTCAGGTACAAGCTTTCTTGGCCTTATTCTTACTGTATACCTCCCAAAAAAACAGTTCAACAGAAAATCTAGTTCACCTGTGCTTCTGGACAAATGTGCCCGACGACATATCCATGTGAACCTCCAGAAAACCTGCCATCAGTTAATAATGCAACTTCCTGCATTTTATCCAGGTGCACTTGCAAGTCAAACATTTGATAGAAAAAGCATCTTGATCAGGCTCAGGCCAGCAGAACTAGATGAAGTGAAAGAATGTACAGTAAACCAAATAACTAATCGGCAAAGTTCAATCCAGGCATAGCATACCTTTCCAAGACCAGCACCCATTATAGCACTTGTTGGAGTCAACATCTCAGGCATTCCAGGGCCCCCCTTCGGACCCTCTCCTCTAATAACAACTACTTTCCCCTGTAGAACATTTCAACTATTATGATTAAAGAAAGCCAAAAAATCAACAATAAAGCATACATATTGTTTTAAGTGTTTGGCCTATAAACAAACGAAAATGGCAGCTTTATGGTTTCTTCAACTCAAACAAAAAATTACTCATGAGATTATAGAGGGTTGCTAAAGTATATCCAATCTTTGGTCTCATGTTCCTACATTACAAAATGCATATAGCCTTTAAAGTAAGAATCAACTTTTGTTTCATTCATGGAAAAGAAGAATATAAGAGTTTCATCAAGCCTTGCTAGTTTAGTGGTAATCAGCAACACTTGGGACCGAGAGTGGGATGCCATTGTTAATCCT
>JAOXNR010000863.1:0-10572 GCA_028571225.1 Parsonsia alboflavescens
GTGTGACGTGAATTAAGATGGTGGTGGGATAATATTGACTGAAATGTAATTGTGTACAGAATTCAGATTCATTCATGGCTTCTGAAGTAGAAAATTTGGGGAGTTTTATGTGTCCGACTACTATCCGAATGATTTTTCATCGGATGAGATGGATAATTACGATGCTTCCAATGAGGTCCATAATTGTGATTCTTTGAATGCAAGTGGCGATAACCAAAAAAAAAAAAAAAATCGATAGATAAGAAAAGGAGGAGATGAAGAGGAATTGGGGATTTTGCATTTTTTTTTCTTAAGCCGTGAAATAAGTTTAGCGAAGGAAAATAGGAGAAAAGTCTCAGATTTGGATTTGAAAAGAAGCAGGAGTAGTTTTCAAGTTTTGGATTAATATTGTCCCGGGGCATAGGCGAGTTGGCATGGCAGGAGTGATGTGAGGGATACCTCCCGATAGGTGAGAGTTTGAACCTTGACAAGGGCATTATCCCAAGGTGGTTCGGCAAGTGATCCTCTCGATAAGGATAATGACTCGAGTTGGTAATCTACTTATTATAGTCCTCTCCTTCTGTCCTCTACCATTGTGCACATTTCTCGATTTACATTCCCACTGACATAATAGACCTCTCCTCCTGCCATCTACCAGCTTATGTACATCTGTCGAGTTATAGTCCCCTCCTTCTGTCCTCTACCATTGTGCACATCTCTCGATTTATATTTCCACTGACATAATGGACCTCTCCTCCTGCCCTCTACCAGCTTGTGTACATATCTCGATTTACATTCTCACTGACATAATGGACCTTTCCTATTGTTCTTTACCAACATGTGCACATCTCTTGATTTACATTCTTATTAATATAATGGACCCTTATGATTAGTGGAGGTTTCGCCCACAAGAGACTTACGCTTAAACTAAAGTTGAGTTGAGTCCGGTGAAAATGGGTCAAACCTTGCCCTAATACCTTTTTCCTCAGTTTTGGGAGTTTAAACCCCTCTATCCAAAATGCACCCATTAATTTATTATATTATGTGTCTAATTATTATGACATTTTTTTTGTCTATAGCTAGACTAGACTCGATATACCTGAACTGTTAAATGAATTTTCTCCTCATTATTATGACGGGTCGGGATTTTGTTCTTGGGCCTCCATAAGGTTGACATGGTATATTCTCAATTCAGCCTTGTCCCAGGATATGACTCCTCTTTGACCTTTTTATAAATATTCGTGGATCAACTTGACCAATCCCATCACATACAATAAAATGGTGTATGGTTTAACAAATGGGAGCAAAAAGCCAATACAATAGAATGCAATTAAAATCAAACCAATGGAATCTGACTACATTTAATTAGATTGATTGAATATTTTCTATATATATTCAGTTAAATTAGTTCACTCGTGGACTTAATTTACGATTCAGTGCGTTTGAAATTAAATGTCTCATATTACTTTATATTATATTATTATATATTAATAAACATATTATTAAAAATAAATCTAAAATAATGTACATTAAATATAATATAAAAAAAAGAAATTTATATTTTTGGAGTAGTAAAAATATATTATTTCTTCGTCTCGAATTATAAGTTATTTAAACTACATTTTTGTCTCTTATTATAAGTCATTATTGATAGTTTAGTGACTATTTTATTCATTTTTTTTTCTTTATTATTACCCATGCTTTCTCCTCATTATACATTTGGGCTTTTATCCCATTTGATCTTACATGTTTGGGTTAAATTATAATATGATCTCACAAGTTTTTTTTTCCTCTGTAGTCTTTATGGTTCTTCAACATATTTTGGGCATTCGTTTTTGTCCCAACTATCATTTTTGGCAAAACACTTGTTGTAATCTGTCATGTTACCGATACAAGATCATTTTTTAAGGACAAAATTATCAATCTCATCATTTGCTACTCAAAATAAAACCAATCCCAAGGGTTATGAATGAATTTGGGTTGTCCGATTAATTTATTTGGATTTGTTAATTCAAATGCAAATAATTGACAAAATTAGTTCCCAAAATTTCAGATTTTGGTTGCTTTATCCCCCATTAGTTTTTTGTAACATGATTGTTTCAACGTGTGTTTTACAAAAAAAAGGTAGTTGTAATTAAAACGGTTGTCCATAATATGTTGAGAGACCATAACGACTGGAAAAAAACTTGTGGGATCATACTATAATTTGGTCAAAACATATGGAATCCAATGAGCTAAAAGCCCTTGTATATCTATTTATCTCTTTTATGCTTGATGGTTTTTACAGGGATATTTTGAGAAAGGAAAAAAAAAAAAAACCTTAAGATTGAAAATCGACTTATGATTAAGGATGGAGGGAGTATATAATATTATTTAATAAAGAAATTTATTATATATAAGAATAACTATTATCCGACAAGATCCAATCTAGTTATATCCAATATGTTTTTCAATTGGAAGGGTTGGGCTTCAAAATTCTGAATGAATTAAGTCTTAGTTTAGGACAAATTGTAAGTGTGGCTTGAGGTACCATGCTGGTAAAACACGGGTCGGGTCAGGTCAAACCTCTATCCTCGATTAAGAGTCAATGGCACAACACTGGTTGAATTCGGGTTGACTTCATTAGTGTGGGAAAATGGGAATACATGAGGATAAAAAATTTATAATTGATAGAACATTCAATCCAAATTGATGTAGCCAGAACTCTACTGATGGGGGTTAGGTTGAACTCCAACTAGATCACCATATGAGTCATTCAAGAACCCTGCAAGGAGTAGAAGTCTCATGGGAGGGAATATCTCCCAATATTCCGCTCTGATGCTAAAGTCACATATAGAGAGAGAAAGTGTGATACTAAAACATAGGAAGAGAGAGAAAGAGAGAAGATTTGAGAAGATACATGTTATATTGATTATGGATTCTTTTATAGACAATTATATAGAGAGTCTTTTGTGTTTAATTCGATGTGGGATTGATGTATGACTCCTTATTGTATAAAATAAATATGTATTAACTAGAATTAGTATATTTATATATTATAAGCATTCCCGAAAAAATAATAAAACAAATAGTGTAAAAGGGATTAGAGTATTTATACACTATAAGCATTCCCTAAAAAATAATAAAACAAATAGTAAAAGGAATTAGTATATTTATACACTATAAGCATCTCTAAATAAATAAATAAAAGAGATTTAGTGTATTTATACACTATAAGCATCTCTAATAAATAAATAAATGATAAGGAAAAGAAACTTAGTGTATTTATACACTATAAGCATCTCCAAAAATTGAATAAAACATGAAATAATATAATGTATTATTTGTATGAGTACAGAGTGGAACATGTGAGACTGTGATGTGAAAAGGTGTGATGTCATCATTTTGCAGCTATATGGTTTGTGTTGCTCATGGTTTGCTGTGCTCGTTGTGGCCTTCAAGCTCATGTTGCTGCCTAGTGTGAATTTGGTAACTCGTGATGCGACTTATGTGATTCAACCCTGTGTGAGTATGATAATTCATGATTCGACCTATGAAATTGTGTGAGTGTGGTAACTCATGATTCGGCCATGTCTAAGGGTGGTACCTCATGATTAGGCCATGTTTATGTGATTGTATGTGGTCACTCATGATTCGGCCATGTTTCGGCCATGTGATTTGGGATTGTAGTAACTCATGATTCAGTCATTTTTTGGCCATGTGATTTGGGAGTGTGATAACTAATGATTACATCATGTTTTGACCTGGTGATTCGGGAATGGTAACTCATGATTCGGCCTTGTGATATCAGGATTGTGGTAACTCATGATTTGACCTGATGATTTCGGGATTGTGGTTACTCATGATTTGACCATGTTTTAGTGTGGTAATTTTTTATTCGGCCATATGTGAGTGAGATAACTCATGATTTGCCAAATCCTTTTAGCAAATCCAAAATCTTGTGGTGAAGTAGAAAGGTAAGGATCATTGAACCGTAGTTCCATTTCTATACCAAGAAGGACATCTAACCATACTTCCAAAAATGGCATGAGTTTCAAATCAACGTATAAGTGAATAGAGGTAATTGTTGTGGTCAGCCATGCATAGATGCAAATGTCCATTGTAATTATATATTATAAAAACAAAGGCATGAGAATAAATATCACACCATAATTCCATACTGGCTTGAGTCCTTTTTGGGATGATTTTAGAAATGTAGTAGACGAAATAAAGAAATGTAGCTATCGAAAGTCATACTTTTATGAAGTTGTTCATTTCCCCTTCCAGAAAGTGGAATCATAAAATTCACAAATCCCATAAAACCTTAGTCTCCTAATTTGTCTGCCAGACCTTGCTGTAAAACAAGGAAAACAGAACTAGGCTAGATGGAGGAGGAAAGAATGCCAAAAATGATAGAAATAATAAAGATAAGAAGTAAGACATCAATACGGCACAAACAAAGAAAGGAAGCTGTTGTATTTTTCTGTTTGTTTCTCTTCTTGTATTTTGTTGGTGACCTGATGAAAAATTAACTAAAAGAAACAATGAATAACAAATAATTGGAGAATTGTATATACTCCAGAGGCAGTTCTCCTCAACCAAACCCGGCAAAACGGGGGCTCATCTGATCATAAACAAAACTCTCCCTCAGTTCTCTGCCAAACCCAACTTACAAAACAAGCCAAAATCTTGTCCAAGAAAAGACAGCTTCAGCTTCTTAAGGATAATATTAATTTCCAATCAGTCATTGAAAGACTAGATCTGGTTAGCTGAGTGATACCACCAAGAATCACCAATGTTTTGACTTAAATCAGGAATTGACCAATGTTTCAACCTTATGTTATTGTGGCCTTTAAACTCAATGTTTCAGCTTTGTGTGATTGTGGCCTTTAAACTCAATGTTTCGATTTTGTGTGATTGTGGCCAAACTCAAGTGTTGGCCCACGTTTCGGCCTTGTGTTATTATGACCAATGTTTCAACCTTGTGTGATTGTGGGCAAGCTCAGGAATTGGCTAATGTTTCCACCTTGTTTTATTGTGGCCTTTATTCTCAATGTTTCGTCCTTGTGTAATTATGGCCAAACTCAGATATCGGTCAATGTTTTGATCTTGGGTTAAACTAAGGAATTGGCTCATGTTTCTCTCTTGTGTTATTGTGGCCAATATTTCGGCCTTGTGTTATTATGGCCAATATTTCGGCCTTATGTGATTATGGCTAAACTCAACTATTTACCAATATTTCGACCTTGTGTTAAATTAAGGTATCGATCAATATTTTGCTCACATCACTATTTTGGGCGAGATATATATAGAAAGAATAGAAACATGGCAAGTCGAGCTGTTAGATCATTAACCAATTAATCTAAGTTTGAACTTTTTCCTCTCATAAGATTATTAGTTTTTAAAGTTAAGGTTTAGTATTATTTATAAATCTTACATTTTAAGATCCCAATATATAACATAAATTTTGAAAATATCTGATCGATGTAAACTATTGGTCTGTGCATATTTAAGCTAAGATTTATGTCTTTTTTATGTTATTATTTTAAGTAATTTAGTTTAATTATGTCGTTTTAAATATATTTCACTTCCTTGGACTTGATTTTTGTTTATAGGAAATTTGATTAAAGAAAGCTCAAAAATTAGTGGTGAGTCAAGTGGCGAGTTATCCTATTTTCCTAAGGATATCCTATTTCTTTTACAATTATTTTTGTAATAAATTCCTATTTAGTTATTAGAGTCCATTTCTATTTTAGTTATTAGAATCCTTTGAGGATATTACTTATTTGTAAGGACTCTTTACTCCTATAAATAAGGTTTTTTTCATAATTTTAGAGACACAACTTGATTTGTACAAAATTATAATAAGTTTTATGTCCTTTTTATATCATTATTTTACTTAATTTAGCTTTATTATGTTGTTTTAGATATATTTACTTCCCTATACTTGATTTTTGATTGTGGGAGTTTTTGGTTGAAAATTGCTCGACGAATTATCAAATTGACATGAGAAATAAGACCAAGGAGTGATGAAGCGGAGCAAGAGAGGGCCAATGAGCCATCTGGTGCCCAGACGCACACCGGACAAAAACTTGGAGAAATTGATCCAGCGCTGGACAGCCCTAGCCGGCGTTGGATCTCTGTTGACCATGGATGTTGACCATCGACAATAATTTCCTTTATTAATTAGAATTTGATTATTTTCCTAAACTACATTTTTTTTTGTATTAGGTTTTTATTTTATTATTAGACTTTTATTAGATAATTACTTATCTGTAAGAAGTCTCTACTCCTATATACTAGGTTGTTTTTCATAGTCTTAGACACAACTCTAGATTAATTTCCCTAGGGTTTTCGAAAATAAAGGGCAAATTTCTCACTTTTCTTATGTGTTCCTTGATTTTATTTATTATGTCTTGTGAATAGTTCTCTTTTGTAAACAAGAGCATGATGTAGGTTATTTTGATATGGGGTTATGAGATTTGATTTGTTTTTCTATTAAAGGTTTGATCTTTATTATTAAGTATTTGTGCAATTCTTATTTTCATCTTATTAACTGTGTTTATTAATTTAGCCTATCACCTAGATTAAATTGCATGATTATATTGCTAGGGTTTAAATATTATTACTAAGATTGATGAATCCACAAGTTGCAACTATTGTTTAAATTGAGTTTGGTTAACAATTTTATTTGACCATAGAAAATTGTATAAATCAAATTGCATGAATTAAAACTAATTTGTTTATGTAATTTGACGTTGGTGATGCCTGCAACGTATGCAATTAAATTGCATGCTTTTAATTGATTAAATTTATTGCTCGCTATGATGTAGGTTTAATTGATTAAATGAAGGATTTTATTTTTCGTTACGGGAAATAGATCTATTTAAAGGATATTAATTTGAGTGGTAAGATAAATTTCAAA
Organism: Parsonsia alboflavescens; assembly: GCA_028571225.1. Classification (NCBI taxonomy): domain Eukaryota; kingdom Viridiplantae; phylum Streptophyta; class Magnoliopsida; order Gentianales; family Apocynaceae; genus Parsonsia; species Parsonsia alboflavescens. The sequence continues at coordinate 6,884 of JAOXNR010000863.1, forward strand.
ATCAATTACTTAATTATGTTATTTGATTGACCACATAGAAATTGATAAATGATTGACCACATAGAAATTGACCTATGGATTGTTTCTTGTTAATAAATTTCTCATCTATATTTTCTTTTTTAAATTAGTTTTTAAATTCTTTGTTTGATTATATTTTATAAACTCTTTCAAAAATCTCCCCTTTGTTACTTATTGGTTTTTATAAAATTTAAATTCAATTCCCTTGGTTCGATCCTACTTTCCATAACTGCATTAGCTGATAAATAGGTTTAATTTATTTGTATTATGATGCACGATCAACTGTAAACATAATAAACAATATATAACTATTCAATCTACGGATTCAAAATATATCGTAAAATACAGAGTAATCTTATCAATAACACATGCAAAAGAAAAAAGAAAAAAACTTAAATGATAATTCACTATAACTTGAATCAAATCAAGATATAGTTACTAGTTAACCATAAAAATTTTCGAGGTGGCGTTTTTTTTCCCTTAAGTTACCCCTTTTTTTCCTTTCTTTTTATCTTAGTATTTAGTGAACATATTTAAGAATTAGTTAATTAAGATAGATACGAAAATATAATGTAGTATGAAAGGTGTTTATGGCTACAGATCTTCTACAAATCCCAACTAAGGATATACTCCCCGAAATTGAATGTCTCTATTTTGTTAAGAAATAAATATCTCATTCATTAAAATTAAATAAAATTTTGTTAAGAAATTGATTTTATTATTTCTGAAATAAACTGAGTCAATCAATTTTTTTAAAAATTGGTGTAAGTTAAAATAAGATATTTAATGCTAGTCGATACTATACTAACCAAACTAATTAATACCAAAATAATATGTAAATAATTAAATCAGCGATGGTTCTTAAGCTAAATAGGAATCTATTATATAAAGCAAGCTTCTAAATTATGAAAAAGCATCATTTTTTTTTTTTGTACATTATTTGATATCTCATTAAACCATATATCACAATTTTTCTTCTTAGAAATTTTTAAATAAAAATCTTATTTTATATATATATAGATATATATATATATATATATATTACATTTATTATTAGTTTCCTTTTAAATACAATGAACAAAAATATTTATAATATAACAAAGATTCAATAAATTTATTCATCTTAAAATAATTTTTTAAAGATAATATTAATTATACTATATTATTTTTTACATTTAAAACATTCAATATATTTAGAAACATAATTATCTCTCCATCTTATTTCACGTCCACAAATCTATTGAACAACTTTTCACTTTTTAGGCAACCAGCTTTCCATTTTCCAATTTTCTATCCACAAATATCTCAATTTTCACAAATTACTCATTTCTTTATCTCAATAAGACTGGCCCCTCTACAGTTCTCCAGGTATATTTTTTTATCGATCACTCGTTTAAAGAATTTCTAGCTTGCTGATAATAGTCTCCTTTTTTTTGTTTATCTTTTTCATGGAATGCATAGCAAAGTCACTCAATCAATGAGTGAGCTTTTTTCTCTCAAGATATCATATATCCCTCCACAAGTATTTTTTTTATCAATATATTTTTCTTAATTAAACCATTTTTCACAAATTTCTCTAAAATATTTTAAAATTAAATATATAAACTATTAATGAATTGAAAAGAGGACTTAAATTTCTTTATTTCTATCGTCTTGATTTGTTAAAATTTAACTAGTATAGAAACAGGCACAAGAAGGTCACTAATAATAGTTGTATAAAGGATGAAATAATAAAAATAAAAATAAAAATGTATTTAAGAAAAAAGTAATTTAAAGTGTTATTGATTATCCATTCAAAATAAAATTTGTCTAAAATTAAAAAATGAGAAATACCCATAATTAATGTGTAACAAGAGATTCGGAGCCCTTTAAACTCTCATTACTCCTATATAAAATTATAAATTAAAGTTCATGGGTGTCTTTATAGAGACACACTACTCTTATATAAACTTGTTTAAATTTCAAAACTTCATTAGTGTCCTAAAAATCAAAATTCATGATTTGTCATTTAGTAATTAGTAATCTATATAACAATTAGGAAAATTAATTTTAATTATTCAATGAAATTAAAATTTTAATATTCTGGGCCCCCCCCCCCGAAAAAAAAAATCCTTAAGTATACTTAGTTGATTTAATAATATTTGGGAAGATAAAAGAGGTTTTTTTTTCCCTTTTCTAGAATCCCCTTAACATACCATTTTTTTTTTTTGTAAATTTATTATAATATATGATGTATAAATTTGTTTAAATTTCAAAACTTCATTAGTGTTATAAAAATCAAAGTTCAATATTTGTCTTTTATAAATATATATATTTATATTTATTTATTTAATAAATAATAATCTATATATCAATTTGGAAATTTTAATTTTAAGTTATTCAATGAATTGAAAATTTTAATATTTACCCCCCGGAAAAAAACATTAAATATACTTAGTTAATTTAATTATATTTGGAGACATAATAAAGTTTTTTTTTTCTTTTCTAGAATCCCCTTAAATAAACTTATATTATACTACATTTTATTTATGTTTAAAAGCAAATAATAACTTAAGACCAATTATCATTATATTATATTTTATTACATTATATTTATGTTTGTTTCCTAAACAAAAAAAAACACACATAAAGCCTTGCATGGTATAATTGATAATATTTATCTATTAATCTTAAATGTTGTTTAATATTAGTTATTTTTATTATATGTTAATTTCATACAAAGTAAGTTGTATTTTTTTTTTACTGAAAATAGAGTTAGTATTATGTGGGCTGATGATCTTTGTATCAGATATTAAACTAATAAGTACATATACTATACTTGATCTTAGCCAAAAGGCCTAGAAAGGTATAAGTCTTTAAAACTCCGGTCTGCCAATTTTATACAAACTTCTCTCTTTTCGAGTTTCTTAGTGTAGCGATGTGGGATAATAATTCAGTGTCAAAACAAAACAAAATATATTTTTCAAATAAATCATTCAGATAATAATAATTTTTGTAAATATTTTTATTTTGAAATATTTTGAGACTCTCTCACTATTATCTCTTTTCTTGAAATATTTTAACGTTTAGAGAATGATACTGATCAACCTCTTGTGTTATGAGCACTACCTTTATATATTAATATAGATTAATTCACTTTTTGAGGAATCAAACTAATACCTAATATTATCTAAAATTAAAAAATTACAATCTCAAAACATGTGTAAATAGATAAATATTATCTTAAATTGTGGTGATTCTGATAGACCTTTTTTTTTTTTTTTTTGAATCATTTTTATTTCTATATTTCTAATAAATTTCCATACGGAGAGACCTGCATAATATGCTAATAATAATATTTTTTTCATTTATTTTTGCTTTACAAAGACTATCTATGAAATCATTTTTTCTTCTATTTTTTAATGTAAAATTTTTTTTTTAATGAAATGAAAAAAAGAAAAAAAAAATTGAAGCAGAAACAACCAACCTCTAAACCTCTCCATCTAATAATTTAAACTAAATATTAATAATTTAATTAATTCTCGCGCATTGCACTCGCACCCCACTAGTTATTTTAATATTTCAATAAAATTTTCATTATAAATATTGAATTTTAATGAATAAGTAATATTGAATAATATTGTTTGAATATGTTTGAAAAATTAAATAAAATAATTTAAAAATATTAAATT
>JAOXNR010000864.1:0-10570 GCA_028571225.1 Parsonsia alboflavescens
GAAATAAGAACTAATTGCAAACTCTTCAATCCTCAATCTTCTTTGATGAACTCCAAGATGGCTTCCTCCAAGAAATCTTGCTTATATAAAATAAGAATGTGAGATGATATGGGATGAGATAATCTTGTCTTGAAGACTCCCCTATTTATAGATAACTAAGATACTAAAATTAAACTAACTATTACAAAAGAAGTATTTTCCTAAAAAGACTAGGAAGTAGTCTTTCTTTTTGAGTCTTCTAATTCTCTTCAAAAATCTGATTTAAGGCACTGCCAATTCTTCTCCTTCTTAACTTCTAATTCCTCCAAGAATTCTCCAAATAATCTTCTTCTTGAATTCAGATTCTCCTTTAAATACCACTTTTTCCATTCTTCAATCCTTTTTCATAAAAATTTCTACAATCAAAGAAATAAATATGGGAGTAAAAATATTCCACAAATTGGCATAAAATAACTAGAATTATCAATAAATAAATCATTAAAAATTATATAAAACTAGTTATTTTATTGCCTTATCAGGTTGTGACACAACCTTCTTAGCTCCTCTATGGACTGTGTAGCAGTGAGTGAAACCATCATGCGAAACCTTGCTGTCATACTACCAAGGTTTGCCTAATAGCAAATGTGCGGCATCCATAGGCATCACATCACAGTAAACAATACAGCTATACTGTCGCCCAATCGAAAACTCCACTCTACACCTCTAATTTACCTGAACTTCCATCTCCTTATTCAACCACCCAAGCTTGTAAGGCTCGGTGTGAGGTTCTGTCGGTAATTGAAGCTTGTGTACAGCTTCCTACGAAATCACATTCTCACAGCTTCCTATATCGATAAGCACTCTACAGACCTTGCCATTAATGGTGCAACGGGTGTTGAATATGTTTCAACACTTCCAATCATCATTGGCTTTAGGTGCTAAACAAATCCGTAGTAAAACTAGGCAATCTCCTCAGACATCTTCCGGTGCAACAACACACTCCTTACCTTCTTCCAACTCGTCAACAACTTCCTCCCCTACGAATTCCCCTTTTGCGCCATCTTGGATCAACAACTGAGATCGAACCCTGGGACACTCGTAGAGTCCTTTCTATTGACAACGATGACAAACGACATTCGCCTTATTGGTTGGTGGATGGTTTTGAACTTACCCCGATCCCTAATTCGATTGCACTGCTGTTCGCCCCTGTTGAGTACACGGATTAGAAGCTCTGGACGAAGAAGGACCTGCCACCATTATGTTTTGGGGAGGGCTTGAAAACCATCTGCCGAATGTTGTACTTCTCCCTACAGCCCTATCCACGCTCCTTTCCACCGCTTTAGCCTTCGTCTGCTTGTCGGTTCTGTTCCCAAAGGTGTATACCTGCAGGGCATCCTAAATTGTTGGTCGAAGGCAGTGCAAGTAACCTGCCACGAGCTGCTCTTGCGACTCAAGAAGATGGTTCCTAGCAATCATCCGATAGAATTCCAACATGTACTCCTCTACACTACTCGCACCCTGGGTCAAACTCTGCAAATTCTGAAAAAGTATCTGACGATCATTGATAGGCAAAAACTCTTGGCGCATCTCCCTTTTCAGCTCGGACCAATCACCCATGATAGGGAGTCTGTCAAAATAGCATTGATATAGAAAGGATTGCCGCCACGCCGCAACCCCGTCCTTAAACAGAATTGCAACCAACGCTACCTTCTTGTCGGCCGAGACCTCTTTAAAGTGAAGATTTCATCCACGGTATTCATCCAATCCAGAGATTCTTCTGGTGCCAAACTTCTAGAAAATTTGTGAACTTCCAACTTGAACCTTGCATCCCATCATGGTACATACGGCTCGCGATCCAAAACCCTAGTAGACTGATTTCCACCTCCACCTCTTCCACTAATGGGAAAACCCTAGGTGGCTGTTCTCTCGCTAGCCGTTCGAACTCCTCATCAACTTTTCCCCCTTGTTCCTCTTGCCTTCCAGTGGGTTCAAGTTGTGCAGGTCGTTCGTTCACTAAGTGCTGCATCATTCGGTTCAAAGTTTGCATCTGTTGATTCTGGTTCTCCAAGATCTGCTACATGGCTCAATCACGCTCTTCCTTCTCCTTCACTTGTGATTCTTGACCTCTGCACAGTTCTTCCAAAATCGTAGCTACAGTCGGATCTACATTCCCTCCTGACATCTCGGATCTTTTCTCTAATACCAATTGATGTAAACGGAATTATGATTGGCTAATAAATCTTCAATATAATAAACTTCACTCGAAAGTTGTAGCAGGAAAAGAAATTCATGAACAAAACGAAAATGTACCTAAAGAAACTCAGAAAGACAAATCTTATTAAATAACCTCAAAACAACAAAAGTTGCCTCTTCAAGAAAAAGAAATTGCCCGTAAATAACCTAATCAAAACCTAAACCCATTCGGAAAATTATACCTAGTCTTATTCGGAAAAAATAATGAAATTACAAAATAATACCCCTAAAAATAACAAATTACGAAAACACCCAAAAGTCCATCAAGATGACTCCGGATGGCCGAAAAAGGGCCCAGTCACCCAGTCAAATTTGAGCCCAATCCGAGCTTGGGTCAGTTGCCTCGGGAATCATGCCCGACATCATGAAACAGGCCGAATCAGGCCTGTATTCCTTGCAGTCGCTTGGACCTGTGTTGATGATGTGATTTTCTTGTAAGTTGAAAGGGTTAATTTCACACAAACAATCAAACCAAATCAGATAAAATAAAGGACTCATCAAAGGTAAGTTTTGGGAGATTAGGAAGAGCTTTGTAGATTAAACCACTACAACAACCAACCTCTTGATTTGGAAAACAACTGAATACCTCACCCAAAGTGATTGAGAGCCCAAGGTTTAGTGTATAGAACTGTATAGAACCCAAATCTAGGATGTTCTAGGAACACTCATCCAAAAGATATAAGATCTTTGTAAGAACAGGAAATATGAAAGTTTCTGGTTTGGGGTTTAAACTTCTATCTCTAAAATGGCTGAAACAAAGCCTTTAAATAGCTAACTAAACCCTAAGCTAAGCTTAACAAAAAGTGTAGCAAAAATACAAAAAGGCAGGTTGAAAATTGGGACAAAACGCAGAGTTTTGAAAAAAAAAATGGTGCACTGTTCATAGGCTGCTACAGTGTTCGAGCTGCTACAGTAACCGAGTTGCTACACTGTCTGGCGCCGGATGATGGACTAGATGAAGGGCTGGCTACCTTCTGGAATTGTAGCCAAGGCTGCCTTGCTTGATCCGGAGCCGGACGGAAATGATCAGGCACCGGATGTTATGTTTTTCCAGTTTTATTCTTCTTCATTTGCCCTTTGGTTCCATGCTTTGTCTTGGTTTCAATTTGTCCTTCCTTGATCCCCAAGCCATACTCTTCCCCGGAATGCATCGTTGTATCTTCCTCAAAGTTTTGGATTGAACTCGCATTTCATGGCTTCAATTCTTCCGTTTCATCTCCAAGTTTACTCCTCTCGAGCATGGTTTTGAAGTTGATCCGTTCTTCATTGTTTTGGACAAATTCCATCAATGTCTTCATGGTCCTACTCAAGATATTATACTTGTATATGAAATACAAGTCTTGTTCATAACCTCATCGAGTAGTGTCCTTGGATATCCATCATTAGACTACTCGTCGTAGACTTGGCTGGTATAACTGGCCCCTATTCCCCATGATCATTCTCCTTATTCAACTCTGCATCAAATAGACTTGGACTTACGATGGTTTGACAATCCGATTTTTTTTCCTTTCTGGATTTCCATGTTGAAACTCTCTTGTGTCTGTTTATTCTTTTTTCCATTGTGGTAGTTCCCTCAAATCATTTTGAACAAATCTGATGGACAAGAGCCAAAGGCAAATCGCTAATCCATTCTTCCTACACTTCCAATTCAATTTTCAATTGCTAATAGTAGAAAATAAAAGACAAGAAGAAAATTACAGAAAATCTGCCAACTGCTAATGCGAAACTTTTGGGAATAAGAAACTGACCTGTGTAATTTGAATCGTGATTTTCTTCTTTCACCAATAATGAAGTTATTATAACGAGATATAATGTGATGAAGATATGATATAATAATAAAGTTATAATGTGATACGTAAGACAAAATAATGTTTACGATTTTTTTTTCTGTACAAATAATTAATGTAGCGTAATTATAATATTGCAATGTGTAGGACAGAGTCCTACGAAGTTATTGTGACATGCCATAACATCAAATGAAAGAATATATAGTACATATATTACAGTGACAAAGTCTCATCTATATTCTCTTGTTCGAAACTGATAAAATTTATCAAAACAAAAATGAGATATTAAATTTTTATATAGAAGGAGTAATATTTTTTATCATCCACGTACCAATAATATTTTTGAGACAGAGATATTATTTGTTAATAAATATTTGTGAGGCCTAACTATCAATTTAACCATGGAAGTGTAACGTACCTTACCCTCAAAGAGTGATATAAACAAATCCACCTTTACAAATTACAAGGAGTAACTAAATGCAATGCAAACAAATTATTTCTTTCTAAAAGATGGAACTTTAAATCTGTTTAAATTGCTAAAACCACGAGCAACTAAAGGAAGTGAACTAAAAGAGCTATAATAAAAACAATGGAGATTATTACAAGCTTCATTAGCTAGACAGTCCACAACTCAATTACATTCTCTATATATATGAATGAAATTTAAAGATCCCAAAGCCATAACGCTGGAATAATTCTCACCTTCCTATAAATATTCCAAGCAACAGCATAGTTTCCTTTCACCAAACATTGGCAATATTATAATCTGCCATAATAATAAAGTTATTACGACATGTAAGAGAAAATGTTATGTTTACAATATTATTTTTTAATGTATTAATGTAATTATAACATTGTAATATATAAGGCAAGGTCCTTTGAAGTTATTGTGACGTGATATCAAAACCAAAATTTGATAAACTAAAAACTTAATTTGTTTTATACTCACTCCTTTCATACTCAAATGTCTTATTTATTTTGATTTGTACAAATTTTCAAAAATAGAAAATTGATTTTGATGGAGCTCAGAAATGGTCTCCGGGTCACCCTGAACCCTGATGACAACTGTAACCACGTGATGACATCTGTAACCGTAACCTGAGAAGAAAAGGATTAGATCACTGGAGTGGGCTGTCACTCTGGAGATAGCTCCACTACCTACGTTAGTATTCTGAAAGAGTAATCTTTCAGTAAATTAGCTCAATCTATTGTGTGTTGTCTTTGGACTGTGTGTGTTTCAATAATATATATCGAATAATAAATTCCCATTTTGATCATGGTTCTTCAATTAGGTGACAGTAGGCAATTAGGATAATTGAGAGATCGTATCATATCCAACCAATTGCTCCTGGAATTGTGGAGTTTCCCTAAATTGGAATACCTTGCCATGCACTCCTCTTGTCGAGAGCTACAAGCTCGCTAAAGACCTTTAGACGAACGTCGAGACCTGTCTGTGGATGCTAAAGGTCTCAACTATCTCTTATAGAAGGTTGTGGCATGGAAAATGTATGAGACGGATTGGATCTCATCGAGTTGAAGGTCATGGTCCGGTGAGACCTTCCCTAAGCTCATTTTAAGATCAGTGACCTAGGAGGTAGGTGGGGAGAGGTCGCTACCCACCTTTTCTCTTGACTCGTGAGTCAGACTTTTGGGTATTCAGGTCGGGACTTGAATCTACTTGGGTCGGTTTGTCCAAATCGTACCTTTTTCTCTCATCAGATTTAATTCATTTTTAATCATGCAATTGATTTGTTTTCAAAATTTAACTACTTTAAAAGATTAACATATCCAATTCTGAACAATTCAAAGTGAAAATAGAGAGACTTTCGATTTCGAGTAGATGGAGTATTTATTTAATGAAAAGAGATTAAACTTGGACGACATGTTACTATGTTAATCCTCCATCATTAATGAAAATTGGAATATAAAAAAAAATTTATCAAAATATTCAACAGGAGAAATAAATGAATTACCTGAGAAGCAGCCCTTAATTGATTCCGCGAAAGATTCCCAGATTGAGGAGAAAACACTTCAAAGAAAATCCAAGTAATTTTCCAAAATGGCAGCTGAAGTTTCAGTGGGGTTTTAAGAAAGAAAAAATTGGAAATTTGCTAGTCGAAGAAGCCAAGCTCCTCGCATTAGTGAGTGACCAAGTGGACGATCTTATGCTGGAGCTCGGCAGTTTAAGCCCATTCTTAGGAGATGCAGAAGCAAGGCAACATGAAAAGAGGGACATTAAGGTAAATTTGTAGCAAACGATCTATAATTCTGGAAATGAAAATTCTTGATGTTTCAATATTATTCATTTCTGCTTAAAACTCTGCTCTCTTAATTAAAAAATTCTAATGATCACCAGGTATGGATTTCACAATCCGGAGACCTTGCCTACGAGACCGAGGACTAGCTTGAGAGCTATTCTTTCATACTTGTACTGCAAAGAGAAAATATTCTTAAGAGAACCGTTTGCGTCTTCAAAGAATGCTATATCTGTTATTCAATAGGTTCAAATATTCAAAAGCTCGAGTCCAAGATCTCTGGTCTAACCAAGAGTTTTCAAGAATATGGGATAATTTCATCTGTGATGACCGGAAGAGAAGTTGGCACTGGCTCTTCTTCTTCTTCACAACAGTAGCTAAGGCGAACCTATTGACAAGTTGTGGAAGATGATTATATCAAGTTGGACAATGATGTCAAGATGCTAGTAGCTCATTTGGTGAATGACCTCCATGGAGTTGTTTCCATCTTCGGGATCGGGGATCTATGGAAAACAACTCTAGCAAGGAAAGTCTATAATCACCCAAAAATACAAGGTTATTTTAAGAATCTTGCTTGGTTATGCATTTCCCAACAGTGGCAAAAGTGACATCTTACACGAGATCCTTATTAAGTTTTCTGAGTAGCAAAGAGATGAAATCCTGATATGGAGGGAGGAGGAGTTGATTCGGAATCTGTCTAAAACCTTGGAAGACAAAAAGTGCCTTATTGTGCTCGATGACATTTGGGCAATAGATGCTTGGGAGAGTACAAAAAAGGCATTTCCAATTTCGAAGACTGGCAACAAATTGTTGTTTACAACTCGCAATCATCAAGTTTCTTTGCATGTGAGTTGCTTCCAATCAAGGCAATAAGGGACAGGACTTCCATAGGTATGTCAGATTATTGGTTTTTTCTATGTATATTATACTCGTGCCATTCAGGATTAAAATTTCCTTATGTCTAATATTTTGAGCTATTTATAATTGGTTGTCTCATTTTTTAAAAGAAAAAAAAATTTAGTTAAAATTTTAGTAAGAAATTATCATTGCAATGAAGGCAAAGTTTTGTTTTTTAATAAAAATTGCACTAGTAAAAATGAGATTCATTTGCAGATGGAGTCACAATCAAAAAAGAATCTCCTATACTTTATCGTCATTAGGTAGTTTTGTGTTAGGTTGTATTTTTAATTAAATTATTAAATATAGTTCAAATCTCAATTAGATAAAGATAATGGATGTTACTATATTTCTCGCACATTCATACTGGGAAACTGGTGCTAAATGGATTAGGAATTGTAAATATCCAATCATTTAAACCTAAAAATAAATGCAATTGGGGATTTTTTTTTTTTAACCTTTCATTTTTTAGTGAAATTATATGTCTTGTTTGAGAATGTACACCTTTGTGGATGAACCTCGTTAATCCTTATACACTTTGAGGTTTTAATTGTGATTTTGAGTTTCAATGTATTCTTTAGTAAACAGGTCTCGAAGAGATGCAAGAGATGGAGGAACTTGGAAAGGAAATGGAGGACTGTACAAAATGTTAAAGCACATATAGGAAGGGGTAAGAACATTGGAGAAGAAAAAAAATAAATTGAGAAGATATTAGCATTTAGCTACGATGACTTACCACCAAAATTGAAGCCTTGTATCCTTTAGTTGGGTCAATTTCTTGAAGATTCCGAGACAGATACTGAGAAATTATATCAGTTATGGATTGGTGAGGCAATGATATCTACGAAAGATCAAGGCAGTGATGAATCATTGTTTGAATTAGCAGAACGTTTACTTAGGGTAGTTAGCTGAACGGTCCATGGTGCAAGTTAATATTGTAGATGATGAATCTATGCCTAGAACCACAAAGATCAAACGTTGCCGCCTTCATGATCTTATGAGAGACCTATGCCTGAAAAAGGTAGAAGAAGAAAAAATTTTCTCTTCCATACACCCTGGGGATGGTTTTGATGATAAAGTATATAAGTCTTCTTCTTCCTCTTGACCAAATTCACAGACTTGGGATTCATTTTGGAGGGCTTGTTCCAAAGTATGTCCCTCCTCAAAGGAGAATATCTGAACAGCTAAGATCACTTAGATTGTTGAGTGATAGCAGTTATTTTACTGCGGCAGTGCCACGGTCAATAAGATCCCAATTCAATTGGTTCCTGTTTCTTAAGAGTATTGGGAATTAGAGGCCCATACTGTCCTCTTGTAAAGGATAACAATAGTAAAAGGTTTTACTTTCGTGTCATCGATAATTACCTACTTATTGATGTTGGTAGACTCATCCACTTAAGGTATTTGTCTATGGGAGATTCTCTATTTACTGAGTTTGTCATCTTCATTTGGCAATCTAAGACAGCTCCAAACCCCTGAGTTATGGGATGCCCGGAAACTTCAGGTACCAAATGTACTATGGAAAATAAAAGCTCTTAAGGACCTATACTTGAATCATGATGATTGGAAAACTTTGGATAGTGACAAATTGCAATTGGATGGATTGAATAAGCTAGAAATATTACAAGGTTTCGATAGTGGGTTTTGTTCTTGGAAGGATCTGGTCAAGTTGACTACTCTCCGGTTGTTGAATGCTAAGCTGATTGGTGTTGGACACGATGACATGATAGGTGTTTCTTGATATTACATTTCCTGATGATGTCTCATTCATGACAACTGAGAATTAGTCTGAAGTTCTTACTAAGTTTTTCTCTTGCAAACGACTTTTAAATTTGAGGATTCAACAACCCATTGGCAATCTCCCAAGGATTAGTTATCGGTCTGGATTATTTTCTTTGGAAAATCTGGTTCTTCTAAGTCTGGAGAATTCAAAGATAGAGGATGATCCAATGGAAACACATGAGAGGCTTCCCAGTTTGAAATCTCTCGAATTAAAATTTAATAGCTAGTTGGGAAAAGAAATGCGATGTCGTCCATCTGGTTTTCCTCAACTTACAGAACTTTAAAAATGGAATTTTCCCAACATTGAAAATTGGATCCTTGGGAAAATAGCCATGCCTAATACTTCGTGTATACATATTAGGTATGGTTCGAAATTAAAAATGATTCCTGATGGATTGAAATTCATTACCACCCTGGTGAAGTTAAAAGCAGAAGGAATGCCCTGGGAATTCTATTGAAGACTTTGAGATGATAAAAGAGGAGTTGATTTTTACAATATTCAAAATGTGCCAGGTTAAGGTAACTAATAGTATACATTCACTTCAACCACCCTCTCTTTAATTATATATAAGTTTTTTAATAAATTGAGTAATCTATATAATGCCCCTGTGGAATCTATAACATTTTCCCTTATGGAATGTTAATAATGTTAATAATGCTATGCAGTGAAATGAAGCACACATTATGGAATGTTTTAATAAAGTCTTCAAAAATTAAAGTTGACAATCAGCCATTAAGAAGAAATAAATTCTTTTATAAAAAATTAGTTTTACAAATATCTTTCTATAAACTAAACCTTACAAAGATACAGTAAACCATAGGGATACTTAATTATTATTATTTTTAAAAAACAATTAACCGTTAACTTTGACCCATTACTCACTAGACTTAACTGGAGCACTCGATAGTATTACTCACATTCCATTGGTTTCAAGAATGTGAAGCAACTTATTTCAAATTGAGAGAATCCTTATGGATTAAACTCTTCTTTTCTTGAGTGGTCTTCTGAAAAACTCTTCTAGAGTTCTTAATCTAACTCTTGAGTTCTTCAATACTTGGCTAGGGTAATTAAATTGAATTGAAGAAATTCAAACTAATTGATCGTATTGGAAGACAATCATAGTCAATGGTAACTAGCTGGGTGAGTTTTTGATTGACTTGAATGAAGAATTCCTTTCGATTTTTAAGATCACATCAAAATCTGAATCAAAGAGAATAAAAGACAACGTATTTTGCATCTCTGACATTCTCTTCTTGTCTCTTCTTAATAGATGACTTCAAATGTGTGAAGAAAAAATAAAAAGGCTATGGAAGAACTTCAGATATGGTAGCCGCATAAGAGGAAGAAAACATGCATAGTACTTTGGGATAAGTCCTTCCAAATCCAACCCAATAATCCAGATCGAATCCTTCTCTCTCTCTCATCTTCTTTTGGATAAAGATTAAAACCAAAATTAGAGGCAAATCTCTGGACTCATTCACCTCAGTACAAGAGTTCTAATTTCAGTGGGAGTGGCGGTCTCGCAGACCATTGATCTCGAGTTTGAATCTCACCAATACCTTCCTCAATAAGTGGAATGTTGAGCAGCATGAAAACTGGCCCTGACACCACTAAAA
>JAOXNR010000865.1:0-10570 GCA_028571225.1 Parsonsia alboflavescens
TACTTTTATTTATTTTATGATATTCCTTCTTTAATTACTATGTTTTTTTGGGTTTAATTATTCAGACTTAGGAAATGTTTGGATTTAAGTTATAAATGTGATAGTCTTAGATTTTTTGAAAATGTGGCTAGTTAATATCTCGAGGTTTAGTTTCGACCTTCTTATGTTATGATTATATATAGTTTATATTTATGGTTTAGGTATAGTTTTAGGTTATGACATTTATATTTTGGATTAGTTGGACTCAGGGATTAATAGCTTTGCATATCGATGAAAAAATGTGGTTACTTAATATCCCAAGGTTTAGTTGAAGTCTTCGTAGGATTATGATCATTTATTCACTAATTTTATCTTTTACTGACTTAACAATCCAATATTAACAAGCATTAAAATTGAATCTAACATCCCCTAAGGATTATCAATTGTTTGAAGTGTAGGATCAACATAGACCTATTTTTCGGTACCATGAACACTTTTGAATCCGATAGTTCAAGTCAAGTTTTATCAACCGAGCCTTTGAATTCCACATTTGTCAGCTAGAATAGATCAACTGAGTCGAAAATGACGAGGATATAATTGAAGTAGAGACAGGTGTTAATGCACCGGAATCTATGGGTCAAGATATTGATGATGAATCTTACAGTAGTGGAGACGATCAACATTAAGGGACTGAAATAGTTCCACTAATCACAGACCTAGGAGCCATGGCTGAATATGAACATGACCACTATCAACCTAGTGGGGAGCGATACTTTAGTGAACCAGTTCAATGGGACTTATATGGAAGCACACCACATAGGCATAGTTGGAGCATCAATATATGGCAACGGGACTCTTCTCAAATCCAAGTTGGGATGAAATTTCGGAATAGGAAGTAGGTCAGAACGGCAGTGAGTCTTTGGTGCTTTCTAATGGCCTTGAATTCAAAGTTCGCTTGAGTAACCAGCATGTATGAGATGCAAGATGTAGGTACGAGAGCTCTAGACAATGTAGACGGCAAGTTCGAGCCATCCCTTGACCAAAGCTAAATGTCTGGTAGATTACCAAGATGACCAAGGAGTATACATGTATGACAGGGAGGCAAATAGAGGACCACCGTAATCTCTCATCACGAATGATTGGGCATGCTATTGCCCATCTCATTGAGGCAAATCCTGAACTAAGTGGCTGCAATTTGTGAGCACATCCATAGGGAGTTCAACGTAATGACACACTTGAGCATCCATAGGCATGTTGTCTTGTGTCACATAAAGCATGCGAACTCTACTGCTGCAGATTGGTTGATGGGAATCAGTGTGGAAAAGTGTTCACTGTGTCATGATGGTTGATGGCAGTATGGAAACATTACCACCAACATCTCAAAAGTGTTCAACAAGCTCCTGAAAGGTGTCCGTGCACTAAATATAAAGGCTATAATCCATGCCACTCTGATTAAATGCATGACATATTTTAATGACCATATGAGGGATGCTATGCAGACTGAGTCTCCATATCCAACCAGGATATGGGAGAGGTACAGAAATTGGGAAATCAGGGAACGTGGCCACTACGTCATGCTTTACGATCTGAATGGTCATATTTATGAGGTCATTCCACCCTATGACATGTCATATAGGATACGGAACAAATCCAAGGTGAACTTGGACACGGGAGTTTGTGATTACGATAAATGGACCATCTTTCATATGTCTTGTTCACATGCAATAGCCACATGCATGATGAATAGCACCGACCCTAGGACTCTTTGCTCCGAACGATGGACAACAGAGTATTATCGCATGACATATGAGCTTGGATGGAGACCGATTCCACATGAGGCACACTGACAGGAGATCCCTCTTGTATTGACTCCACATTCGATGATAGCAGCTAGCCAACGCAATAGAAACAAGACAGTTAGGATTCAAAATGAGATGGATCAAAATGTGTCAAGGTCGTGCGGGTGCTCAGTATGCCACCATTATGGTCACAACAAGCTAACATGCCCTTCAAGAGATCGGAATGTAGGCTAGAAATGATTTGAGCAATAATGTTATTTTTTTAATATTATGATGTAATATAATGCCTGTGGAAAGTCATGAAAAGGACATTTCTAATAAGGATTCATCCAAAAGTAATTTCATAAAATTGCTATTACTTTGTTTTAATTGTTATTTTTTAAAAAAAAGATTTCATACGACCAGAACTAGTCATTCCTTTCCTAACCTTATGATTTTGTATCCGTAAAATCAAAAGAATGAGAAAATTGTCAACCACACAAATTTAAGAACTCTTGTTATTATATTTTCTTATTTCTAATATTTGATAAAATAATTTTTTAATAATATAATATTTCATCATTACGTGTTTTTTTCCCTTCATATTTTAGTAGTTTTTTTATTATGTATATTATATTATCTTGAAATTTTCCATTTTTTCAGCTTTCTTTTTCTTATTTGAGATTGATAATAAAATAATAATAAGGGTATGATTCTCTTTTATTCATTAATAATTTTCAAATCTTGCATATTTTTAACTTCAAAAATTTCAATTTTCCCAAAACAAAAAAATGGTCACCGATATTTTAATCTATTCTCTATTGAGTACTACATTTTACCTACGTGTATTTAATATTATTTTCTTTTTAGTTTTATCCCTATGAGTCATTTTTACCTTAATTTTAAGTCATTTGATTTTTTTTTTTCCTTTAACTATGCAAATGCATTTTTTCTTTATAATAATTCTATATAAAACAAAATAACTTTTAAAGCACTTATTATAATGTGAAATGTGGATAATCCAATAAAACTATTCAGTATTTTTAGAGCTCGAATATATCTATTATATTCAATTGATAATAGAATTTGATCACCATTTTATATGACTTGAGTCGAGTCCATCATTCGCATTTTATTTTTGAGGTGAACAATTACGGTCAGCGAGAAATGGACACTGGATATGTTATTCAAGGAAATGGGACGCTTGTGGGTCTTGGTTGACTCTCTTCCGTACTCTTTAGACCTTACAAAGAGATACGACGTAGCGTATGTGCAAGTTATGCACATGGAATGGATTCATCAAGTGCACCTACACCAAAGGTTTTCTGAGCGCCTTAAAGAGATAAGGCTAAAACGATAGATGCTGTATGCCTTTCTAGTGCCTTGGGACACTCCACAGTCGTTTGAGACAATGGTCATTTGTGTCTGCCAAGAAAACAATTGAATGCAAATGAAAATTACCCGAGGAGACGCTAGGCTGAGCACATTGAGATGGAGGGAAGAGGGTGTTCTGGGATTGGACAAAGAAAAAGATAATTTGGCCAAGGATTGGGCATTCACATCGGACGGGGAAATGTCAGACAAGGAAGATGACAACTGAGGATGTGAAGATTACCCACAACCGTTTTTAATTCATGTCCATTATGTTTGTTTTTGTTATATGTATTATTTTCCTGTACCATTGGGTTTGTTTTTGTTACATGTATTATTTTCCTACAACACTAATTGATAAATTTAATGATCACGAATTTAGGCAAAAGTAATACCTATGGATCTTAGCACAAAATAGTACATGACAAATGACAAAGCTTCAATGAAAGTAAAAAAAATACCCCTAAAAAGCAAAAGTTAAAACATGAAAGCTTCTTAGTATTCGCCAAGCACACATATCGCACACATATCACACACATCTTCTTAGTCTTTGTATGACACCACACCATCTGAAGTATATTCGAGGTGGTACAAAATATTGAGAACCTCGTCACTTGTAAGTTCCCGACCACCTGCATGTGCCATGTCATTTTTCAACCTTACTAGGTAGTAACGGCACCTACGCAATAACATTCAGTTATTCTCCAGCTTTATTCATTAAACGGCCCACCTACATTGATTCCGATTGTTTCAAGGCATTTGTAGGCTTCGTCGAGGAGGAATAGGAGCACCAAGGTCATACAGCTACTGAGTAAGTTCATGTGATTCCCTCTCACAGTGAGTCCATTCCCTTTGTAACCAGCAATAATATTCACGTGATTCGGATTTGAACAGTGCCTGATAATAGTCGTTTGTTCTTTCCAGAAGAAACCAGTTCACCCGGTAGCCATTGTTCTCACTCATTCTTTGTGTTCTAGGATTTCTCTGATAAGTCGTTAGTTGGTGGCTTCGGTTTTAAAGAGAATTTTAGGGTGCTTGACAACTCATCTTCCTCGAGGTGTGTTTGGTCACAAGATCAATCAATGAAACATCGACATCAAGGTCAGGCTAGCGAAAGCTAAAACGCACAAGTCACGTGAACTCTTACTTGTCATGTCAATATCATTACTTGTAATTATTTGCATGAGCTGTATATTTTTATTATTACGTTATTCCTTTTTTAACGTAGCTAGATTGTTGTTGTCTAGATGGCATCCCTTGGTTCGTCCAATAGACCATCTAGTTCTCACTCCGCTGCCTACACGGTGCCAGCAGATGATTACATGGAGTTGATGATAGAGTCAGTGGTCCAGATAGAGAAAATTGAGCGGTTGGAGGCGACAGTGATGCAACTAAAGAAACATGTTGCATACGACAACCACACTTCCGTAAGCTCCAGGTAGTGGAATGGGAGCTTGAGTAGTGTAGGGAGAGGTCAAGTCAGCCAGAAAGCATCCTAGTTTGTAAAGAACTAGAGATTGAGCAGCTATGCTTCCTTGTCCCTAGGTCAATCAAGGAGGAAGACGAGGCATCTAGTCGACCTAGATTACTTCATTAGTTACTTTCTATGTTTCACCCTTGTACTCCACTAAAACTTGAATATTCAACTCTATTATTATGTACACTTTCATGGATAGCTATACTATTTTACTATTATTTTAGTGATTATGATTTAATCCATTTAAATTCAAATCTATTATTATGATTTACAAATTTAGATTATAAACTCATAATAGTGCACGGTTGTACCTTATGAACTCATAAACTCATAAGACTTTACGAATTTAAATTATAACCTAGTAAACTTATTTTAGTTTACTCTTTAACCTTATAAACCTATAAGACTCTACGAATTAATCTTGTAAGAAAGAAAGAATAGACATACCCTTAATCAATAAAAATACGTAAAAGATTACAAAATCCTCTTAACCTCAAAAACTCATACCATATGCTAGCATGGAATTCAAGTACCAAAATACTCTGAAATAGACAAAAACTAACATCTTATTAACACCAATCTTTTGAAGATCAAGGCAGATAAGAGATTATACAAGTGCCACTGTATTGTACCTGCAGGAAATGCATCGCTTTGCAGTCATTCTTCAAGATACCGAGAGGCAGGATGATTAGCTTAGGGTACGGCGAGCAGATTCTAGCTTCTTTCGAGCATAGTTGGACCCATGAGTGGTGGAGTTGATAGATAGAGCAGGCTTTGGTGGAGTCTTGCAGACCGACAGACATCCAGTTGATGTTGGGTTCTTGATGGCATTAGTCGAGCATTGGAGACAGGAGACTTACAAGTTCTATCTACATGGAGGAGAGGCAACCATCACGCTATAAGAAATCAATGTTTTGTGGGGAATGTAAATTGACAGGGATGCTCTAACGAAGATCAAAACACAATGGTTGAGACACAGGAGTATTGCCATGGTTAACTTGGATTCACCCCTCCTACGGGGTCTTTTGAAGGTAACACTATTCTTGTGATGACCAGAGGCGAGCAAATCGACCTTGGTCTTCCAGAGGATGTTGAACCTGTTCAAGTAGCACAGTTCACACGGCTAATTCTACTTGTGTTGTTAGGTGGAGATTTGTTTGCCGACAAGTCTTGCAACAAACTCCATCGTACCTTCCTAGACCTCATCCACGACTTTGATAGGTGTGCTCGATACAATTGGGGGTCTGCAGTCTTGGCACATCTATATAGGAGTTTATGTCGTGCATGCAGGAAAAGCACAAAGGATCTATTCGACACAGTCATGTTATTTTAGATATGAATCTGGAGGGCTTTCCTATATTCAGACCAATCTGGGTGGGCCCTCGTCAGGATCACGTGGTTGGCGCACCACTTGCTACAAGGTGGTACCAGTAGCTCGATCAGTCTAGGACTCCGGCACACACCCTCAAGACTTATCGAGATCAGTTTGATGGTCTCCGGCCTGGCCAGGTAACTTAACTTGTTTAATGGGTGAATACATATTTTACCTCACGAATTTAGTTTGTTTAACATTTTTTTTCCTTTCACTTTTTACAGCATGTGTAGACTCCGTATACGGATGTGCTCGCAAATATATATCCCATTTGCATTGCAGGACAGGGGATTTGGAGATCCAAGTGCCCCATGATCTATTAAGCTGTAGTAAAGCTGTGACCTTCACATGGATCAGAGACAGGGTGACCCCAAACGGGACTTCAGTATAGTCCATTCAGTCTATGTTCGCAAGTGAACAAATAAAGATTGCCATGTGGTTAATAGACCGCCTACTGGGCTGCTTGGAGTTTCAAGTGATTAAAATAGATGGTATGATGGGGTAAAAATTCCCTTATTAGGTGACTCAGCAGCCAGAGCAGATGGTGGATGTCCAGGATTGGCAACTGAGTTAAAGCATGAGGTACATTTATGTTTGCTATCTCATATCAAGGACACTTCATATTTTTGTTTGCTAATGTATTTTTTCTTGGACATAGATAAGTGGCTTGGTTGACATAGTAGAGACAGCAGAGGGTGAGGAGCACACTTCTTCCCCTAATGGGGGGAGGTTTAGCCATCACATTTGCCAGGAAAACGAGGCATTTATTGCAATTCCTTGGGTGAGATCTCACGGGATGTCGTTCGGGTAGACAGCTTTACTATGTGCAGCTGCCAAAACCCCCACCAATTGATAGAGCTTGTCGACTCAGGCAAGGGGGCAAGGCGGCACATGATGAGGAGCCAGCAATAGCAGACCTTCCATCACCAAAATCTATCTAGGAGGAGTCTCCTCCGTCCGACGAGCTTGAGTTGTCTCGTGCACGTCATACAATGACTACACGTGTTCCAAATCTACTAGTTTCATGGATTACAATGGTAGAGCTACTGGGTTCACTTGATCAAGGAGCACCGACCATGATGCATTCCAAATGCCCGTACATTTGATAGCTCCTAGGTATTCAGAGTCATCCGCTATCCTCGTTTGGAATGGGACCTCCAGTACATCCGATGCATTCCAGTGCATAGTATGATCCAGTGGGACTGTTTGGGGATCATGCTACTTCATTATTCACCGATATCCTTACTTAGACCCCTATGCCATTGATATCATACCAGCCACCCTTCGTGCATCTGGCGATGCCATCATCATCATACTAGAGACTATTGATTGATGCTGCTGCATTATCATATTCTCAAGGATATGTTGTGCCCTCCATATCATCTCAGTCACCATTTCCGTTTGGTCCACCATCATCTTTCACTTAGTGATATGTCATGTCTTCTGGAAGTGTTCAGTCATCTCAGTTGATCCATCCTACAATGCCTTCGGCCACACAGAACAACCAGTCTCACTTGCATCATCATATTCATTACAGTCCTATAGCTCTACATGTATTCAGACCCCTGCCTCCACATAGAGAGTTGCCGACATAATCGAGGCATACCTAGACATCACATAGCTTTATTGATGTACTCTTATCCATTTTCAAATCACATGTTCTATTATTATTGTTGTTGTTGTTGTTACATTGATTGTTATTCTTGTTCGTATTGTTATTATTATGTTGACCATTATTATTATTATTATTATTATTATTTGTTGTTGTTGTTGTTGTTCATAACAATTTTTAAAAATTGTTAATGAGTTTTAATTTCCCTAGAAACACTTTTAAAAGACAAAAACAAATTTAATAATAATAATGTTATTATTATTATTATTATTATTATTATATTTATTTTTATATTGACACTATTATTATTATTACTATTTTTATTTGCTATTAATATTATTATTATCGGCATTCATAACAATTTTTAAAAATTGTTATTGAGTTTTGGTTTCCAGGGAGACACATTTAAGAGACAAAAAACAAATTCTAGGGCTTACAAAGAGATAGTTCTTTTTAAAAAAAAAATTTAAAAAAATTGCTATTAATTTAAATTGAAGGGAAATATTGTTTTAAAAAAATGAAGTTTATGATTAAATTAAATATAATTTATTTACATGTAAAAAAAAAAAACATGAGTTTTTTCTACTAACTACTTAGGGTTTAAAAAAAAAAAAGTTGGAAGAATAGGATTTTTTTTAAGTTGGGAGATTAGGGTTTTTTTTTTTTTTGTAATTGGGAGATTAGGATTTTTTTTTTAAGGTAATAATCATTGGAATATAAATAACTAATGATTAGTGTCAAATCTTGTCAATTTAGTGGTAAGCAGCAATACTTGAGATTGGGAGGTATTGAGTTCGAGACACGTCGAGAGTAGGTGGGGCGCCACTATTGATCATCAAGGAGAGGGGGATAGGAAGGGTTTAGATAGGGGTCGGTAAAAAAACCTAAGGATTGGTAATGATTGAAATAATAATAATAATAATAATAAGACTTGATAATGATTGGAAAAAAGAACTAGGGGTTGGATGATGAAAATCGATCTGTGACTTGAGTACACGACATGGGATGAGTCAGCAGGGCTCCATTGGGTGGGAGGGGGGACGTGGATCGTCCCATCAGGCCCGTGGACAAGATGAGGCCATCCCGCCTAAGCGCCAAAAGGGATGGTCAGGTCCCGTCCATACCTTTGATGGGACGAACCGTCTCGTAAACCTCCCAAGCATGATGGTTTTTTCTAGGTACCACCTTAGCAAGATGGTATCATTTTGTCATTTGGGGAATCGAGACACCTCAATCAAGACACTAAAATAAAATTAATTTCATGAGACATCCCATTATTGGTCAAAACTCTTATTTTTAAGGGCATGAGTTATTAGTTTTAAAATGGATACATATAAAGAGGGCTTGTGTAAAAGAACATGTCAGAGTGCACTCATTTTATTAAAGTTGAAAGAATAGGTGAAAATATATCATAGTATTAGAGATCTTAAGTTCACCTCCACTTAAGTTTTTGGAGTAAGTGGAAATTTATCAATTATGATAAAAAGCCTTTTTTTTCCCTTTCGAACTATTCAATGACTTAGAATCTCCTATTACACTAATAAAAATTTAATACATATCTCTAAAAATCAGGTTTTCATGGAATTTAATTTATCTTTTTAAATTTTAATATATAAAATATATTAAAAAATAATAATTAAATATTACAAATAAAATTTTTATTAATATAATTAATGGGAGATCCGGACCATTATTCAATGCCCACGACTACAAAAATTTACGCTAAATTTTTTAAATAAAAAGTAAATTTGTTAAATAAAAGGAATTTTTTAAATATTATTGCTTCAATTACACGACTACAAAATTTACGCTCATATCTTATTTTATTGGTAAATGTTTAGGACGGAGGTGAAAAATGAGCAACTCCGAGGGGATCCCATTTTTTTCTTGCCTAAACCAACAGCTCAACGGCCCTCTAAAAATATTTCAGATCCACTAGAGGAGAAGCCCAATTATTTCAGAGTTTTGGTGACATATATGACAAGTTGAAAAGATCCACTAACTGATTCCATTGGCAACTCAGTGGATCAACGCGGGGCAGACCGAGAATGATAAAAGTCAAATTTTGGAAAAAACACAAAAATCAGAATGCTTAATTTTTGTGTAAATTTAGTTTTTATAAGAGTTGAAAATCCTTAATGGCTAGTTCGGGAGTTCTATCAGGAGAGAAAATAAGAGAAAGTTTAAGTTAAAAAAGAAGGAAATAGAAGATAATTGTATTTAAAATTGTTTAAGAGTTTTGAAGAGAAAAAAAATTGAAATTTATTATTTTTGTCAGGAAATTTGGAGAGAAAGAAAAAAATGAATTATTTAAAAGTGATTTTACAATAATAATTCTACATAAATTTGTTATAAAATAGAGAGAATTGGCAGCGGAAATATTTTGGAAATTTTACAAAATTTTGCTTTACTTCCACTCATCATCGAAAGTGAACAAATGCAAGATCAATTGCAAGGAGGATGCATCTTCTCTCCACCTCTCTCCTTTTCCCTTGTTTTCTTTCGACATAAAACTCCCAAACCAAAGTCTTTCCTTCACTTTCTTTTCAAATCCTTTTTCTTCTCTCCAAATCCCTCCATCCAAACTAACTATAAAAGATAAATTTACACCCAAAATGATGGATGACTTTTAATTTACAAAAACATAATGAACTTTACTTTTATATCCACAATTGAATGTTTATTTTTATTGATCAAGAATTAAGGATCATATTTAATTTCATAAAGTTATAATTACTTTTTTATATAATGAATGGCTAAACACTTAATAATCTTTAAATTAAAAAGATTATTCATAAAACTTTATATTAAAATTTATTTATTTATTTCTTTTAATAAATGGTGCGTCCAACATCGGGAAATATTCCAATTCACAAAAAAAAAGGGGGGGGACATAAATTTTCCAATTTCGTGGCATTCTCCAAACTACTGCTGTATCCCCTATTGGTTTTTCTAGCACCACCATCCATTTTAACCAAGAA
>JAOXNR010000866.1:0-10567 GCA_028571225.1 Parsonsia alboflavescens
ACCTTACTATGTTAAACGTCCCAACACACAGATCACCTATTTAAATCAATTTGGACCTTATTGCATGTTATGCTAATGTGTAAAAAATTACTTTTAGATTATAGTATTTTACAATTTTTCTCAGAAAATGATAGCCTTTTTGGGCATAAATCCCAACAATACTCTGACCCACAACTTGATGCCCTTGGATGATTCTTCTCCTTGGTTGCACTCTTTGATGATTGCCCCTTCCTCTTCCCTTTTGTGGTAATGGATTCCTCATGGCTTGGGGAGGAGGAGTCTCCGTATGGCTAATTCTTCCTTCCACTTGATCCATCTTGTATTGAGGTCTCTTCTCATATCCACCATGTTGATTGATAGTTCCCTCGTTATTCATTCCATCCTATCCATAAACGAAGCAATCCCATCATTGTCTATCCCCCATATGGTAAGCTTGTGAAGAAGGAGTTCCTTCCTCGTTCATGATTTACCTACAAAGAAAGAATCACAAAAACAAGGAAATATCTGCATATCCTCACTTTCTCTTTTGTTTGCACTCGATTCATGGCTTTTACTTGCTCAAATGATCTCACACCTTTCTCCTTTTACCTCTCCAAATACTTCTTGAGATTCCTAATCAATTCAAATTGAGCAATGCAACTGCTCAAGCAAAGAATGCCAAAGTGTCCACATAACTCAATCAATTAGAGAAAGAAGCTTAACAATCAAGAACAAAAGGACAAGAGTTTCAAAGGAAAAGGTCAATGAATCACCAAACATTTGTTCAAACACTTAGAATTCAAAGAAATAGATGAAAGGTATTTTATCAAACATATTGAGGTCAAAGATTTGTAATCCTAAATTTGATATATAATTCAACAATTCAAAGCCCTTGATCTCAATTTGGCATATCCAATCTGTAGTTCAATCTCAATATATAAACAATTGTTCAATACCATAAGAGATATCAACTTCAAATCAACAATTCCCAATGATATTTCACTTTTTTCGTATTTTGTTCTTGCTATTTTAGAAGCTTGCTCTATTTTTCATGCTTTTGATCTTCTTTGTTTTTGTATCTTCTTTTTTGTAGAGATAGAGAATCACCAAATAAGTAGAACTAGTCCTCATTTTCGGCCTTAGGTTTAATTCCCACAAACAAAGATATTGCGAGAAGAAGACTAGGGTAGATGTAGCAGAACAAAACACAAAATAATCATACGATCATAAATTTTCAAAGAAACAAAGATGATCTTAACACTAGACAAGAAAGAAAATAAAGGAAGAAAACCTCTTGATGAAAACCTAAGCTCGTATACCAAAATATAATGTGATATTGAGTTGAAGTTTCTCAATCCATTGGCCTAGATATTAATTACACCAAATTGAAGATTAGTTTCCAAGACTCAACAAGGGATTCAAACTTAATTATAAATTGTTGTTTGTTGTTAAATGTAACATTAACCAATTTATGATTTGGTAGACTTATCAACATCTTAAGCCAAAAATCATTTTTGATCTTGGAAATTGATTTACTCAATTGTAAAGTTGTTTTTAGGATATTATAATTCAAATACAAATTGAGTTCATATTTATAGTTTAGACCAAGGAAAACCCCTAATAAAATTGTGCTTATGATGGATAAATAAGTCAAATACTACAAAAATACTAAGAAAAGATTGCAGGCGGATGTGTGGGGCATAGGCCATCTGGCATTGGACAGTGCACCAATTGGTGGTCTTGGATGCTACTGGAATTTTGGGGAGTTAGTCTACCATTGGATGGTGCTGCTATTGTGCCAACTTTGAGCCATTGTGCCAAAACCCCTTCTAGGTTCCTTCACTATGATTTCCAAGGTCTATAATATCTTGTTCTTCTCTTAGAAGCTTCCCACCATTATCTTCAAGACCTTGAACCATACATATGTTGTAACATCCTCTTGGTTGATCTTCATCATCAATTGCATTTCTCTCAAAGATTGCATTGCAGTCAAGTTGATCTCATCTTAATTGGACAAATGTGATCAAAGCTTTCCCAAATATTAATGCTCTTGACCTTGTTATTGGTCCGGATGGTATTGAAGGGGCTTGATGACAATCATATGCCTTGTGACACTTTAGAAAGTGGTGTAGTGTAACCTCCCTTGTTTCCAAAACTGGAGCTCAAATAAGGAGAACCATAAAAAAAGGATGCTAGTGACATGATGAGCAAACTTCTAGAACATTATTTTCTTTCGCTTTTTATTTTCTAATGTTGAATCAATAGGCCTTTTTGAAGGATCAACTATAGATCTTGCCATGGAAGTAGAAGATTAGTAGCAACGGGAAGGGACGATTGGTCCAACCATTCAGTATGGATTATTTCAATGTCCTCCATTCTCATCTTCATCAGCAAAAATCTCCTCCTCGAAAAGAGACTAAAGCATGTTTATTACTACAAAAAAAAAAAAAAAAAAAGAAGATCCAATCAGAAAGGAAAAAAAGTAACACTTTTTCGGTACCAATTAGAGTAAAACCTGAACGTCTCCAGAGATTAGGGAGATCAATTTTTTCCAAATCACCCAGACCAGACTAGTCTAACCAGAACCCTTACCGTTCTACTCTGGGGCAATACAGTTTCAGTTACTTGAAAAGAACCCAAAAATGTTTGCAGTTTGATGGTTTAGGCCTATCACCCCATGGAATTGCTCAATAACGGATTTAGGCATCAGTCAACATTGGTCAAAGTTGTTGGTGAGAGAAAGGTTCAATTATGGCGAAAGTCCATTGAGTTGGGAATTTGACATGGAAGAACAATTTCCTCTAATTCTCTGTGGATTTAGGGAAATTCCCTAGGAAAGGTTTCTTTTGGATGATTAGAATATGATAGGGATCAAGGAGTTACCTTAACTTTGAAGAACTCATGGAATCCACCAAGTGGAGATAGTGGAAGATTCAAGTCACTTGGCATGAAGTATGGAGTTTCTACTCTTCAAGTGCAAGCCTAAAGATGGAGATTCAAGAAGGAAATCAAAGAATGAATTGAAGAATTTCAAAATGAAGAAGTTGATTCGTGCATATAAAGACTTATACTTCAAGTATAAGAATTATAATTTGAAGATTAAGAAGACAAAGATGACATTGATGCAAATCAACGAAGATCAACTTGAAGACTACGCTATGTTCCATGAAGTCAAGTTTGTAGATGAGGACCAAATTGAAGAGCCTAGGATTGTAATCAAAGTGGGAAACTCATTTGAAGAGTTTGGAGGCTTGGAAAGGAGCTTTAAAGACCCTAGTCCAAGTCTTCAAAGACTGCAAATTGAAGACAAGATGAAGCATGGTACAAAGGGTGAAAGAAGAACCAGAAAAGCTGGAGTAGAGGCCATCTGGCTCCAGATGGAAGGGATCAGGAGCCGGATCGCAGAGAGGTTGCATTTTATTGGAGTTCCAGTGGCCATCTGATGTAGTTAGAAACTGAATCTGAAGATTCGTTCTTGTTCAAAAACTAGCAAAACAAGAAATGAAAAAGAGAACCTGATCCAATTTTCCTTCTAATCAAACATCAACACAAGTAGTTAGAAGCTGAAAATTAAAATCAAGCGAAAAATGAATTTTCGAAGTAGTTGAAAATCGAAAAGCCGAAAAGAGGCAAATTTAATTCATCAAAACTGTCGAAAAACAACCAGAGAAACCATTCTTAAAACGAAAAACAAAACCTAACCCTAATCGGAAATGAATAGTAAAGAAATTGCAAAAATACCCCTATAAAAAAATTGTAAATTACGAAACTGTCACAAAAAAACTTTAAATTACGACAATGTCACTGAAAATAGAAAATTGCCCAAGACTCCATCGAAACGACTCTGGATGGTTTAAAAATGCCTTGCATCACTGCTTTGTTGTGTCTTTGGTACGTTAGGTGGTTCCGGGTCATCTAGTCAGATTTGAGCCCAATCCTAGCTCGTTTCAGTCACCTCGAGAATTATGCCCGGCATCAATTCGGTATTTCAGATAGCTCATGTCCTCTTCTTCAAGCGTTCTGAACGTCATGGAGCTAGCTGTGGAACCAAAACTTGCCCCACATCTAAATCACCTTGATCAGCAACCAGCTCTGCATTAGGCTCCCCCTCCTGAACGGAGCTTGTCCTCACGCTCGGATTATCTACATGGAAAGCCGAGAGATGCTGCACATTAAAAACGTTGGAGATGCTGAACTCGTCTACTAACTCCTCTCGGTAAGCATTGACGCCAAGTTTCTCCAAGATTTGGCATGGTCCAACCTTCCGGTCTTTGAGCTTGTGATATTCTCCAGCATGATATCTTCTTGGACAGAGAGACCCAAACCAGATCAGCTACCTCAAACTGGACATCTTGCCTAGTCTAATCCGCATGTAACTTGTACTGAGCATAAGCTTCCTCCAAGTTTGCTTTGACAGTTGCATGAATGGACTGTAGATCAACCAGACGATCTTCCACCTTCCTTGGAGCCGAACCATGATCAGGAATAGCAAGGTCAAGAGGACTTCTCGGATTTCGCCCCAAAACAATCTAAAAAGGGGAAAACTTGGTGGACCTGTTCACAGAGCAGTTGAATTCAAATTCAATCTTCGCAAGTACAGAATCCCAAGTCGCAAAAGATTTGACTTGTGCCCGCAACTTGTTCCCACCTGGCCATCTGTCTGTGGATGGTATGGATTGCTAAACTTCAGAGTAGTCTCCATGAGCTTCCAAAGCTCTTGCTAGAAATGGCTCACGAACTTCGTATCCCGATCAGATAGGATACTCTATAGCAGTCCAAATCGTCGCACTACATCCCTAGCATTCCTGCAAGCAATAAAGATAGCCATCTTGCTAAACCTATCCACCACGTCCATGATGCTGTCAAACCCCTTCTGCGTTCGAGGCAAACCCAATACGAAATCCATTAACACATATGTCCATGGCTCATCTAGAATGGGTAAATGTGTATAAAGACCTGATTAGTGCCCCCTCCTTTCGACACTTGACAAACTCGACATCGCTTAACGTAATCCTAGGTACTCTTGTCAATTCCTGGCCAGTAAAATTTCTCCTTGAACAAACTGGTTGTCTTGTCTTTGCCGAAGTGCCCTTGCGAGTGCAATTCCTAAACGATCAATAATCTCAACAATGTATCAGGAATACATAAGCAGTTACCTCGGAAAAGATAGCCATCATGAAGCACGTAATCACACTGTTCCTGCTGCTCCACGGCCTTCACACTATGATAGAAATCAGCATCATCCCGTAGTAACTCTCTCAATCCTTCAAAGCCCAAGGTGACAACCCGCATCATGTTAAGCAACGACAGAAGTCTACTCAATGCTTCAGCCACCTTATTCGCTACGCCTGTCTTGTGTTTTAAGGTGAATGTGAACTCCTGAAGCATTGACACCCAGTTGGCAAGCCTATCACTAAGTCGATGTTGCCCCTGAAGAAACTTCAAAGCTTGGTGGTCAAAATATAACACAAACTCTCGTTATATCAAACAATGCCACCAATGTCGAAGAGCTCGGACTATGGCATAGAACTCGACATCATAAGTTGAGTAGTTCAACTTTTTCCCTCCAAGATTTTCTCCGAAATAGGTTACTGGTCGTCCCTCTTGGCTCAGAACTGCTTCTATTCCCACATTCGAAGCAGGACAATCCACTTCGAGTACCTTATCGAAATTCGGTAGGGAAAGTACTGGGGCACTCATAAGCTTTTCCTTTATCACATCAAATGCCTCTGGAGCCGCCTCTGTCCATTCAAATACCTTGGCGTTGTAAAGATCACTCAGGGGTGCCATCGACATACTGAAATCCCTGATAAACTGCCGATAGAAACTTGCTAATCCATGAAAAGATACAACCTTTGTTACACTCTTTGGTATTGGACAGTCACGGATCGTTCTAATCTTAGCATCATTCAGTTGAATCCCATTTGCTGAAACCACATACCCCAAGAATACAATCCTCTCAACCTTCCAACTGCATTTCTTCTGATTGGCAAACAAACTGTGATATCGCAACGTAGTCAAAACTAACCGCAGGTGCTGCAAATGTTCTTCCTTCGCCTGACTATACACAAGTATGTCATCAAAGTAAACTACCACAAAGTCATTGAGGAAAGGACGCAGTACATGATTCATGACCCTCATAAATGTGCTAGGCGCATTCGAGAGTCCAAAAGGCATGACCAGCCACTCGAAGTGCCCGTCCTTCGTCTTGAAAGCTGTCTTTCACTCATCTCCAGGTTTGATTCGGAGTTGATGGTAGCCACTCTTCAAGTCTATCTTCGAAAAGATCACTGCCCCACTGAGCTGGTCCAACATTTCGTCGAGTCGTGGAATCGGAAACCGATACTTAATCGTAATACAATTGATGGCACAGCTGTCCACGCACATTCTCCATGTGCCATCCTTCTTCGGTACGAACAAAGTAGGCACCGCACAGGAACTGATGCTCTCTCGGATAAATCCTCTATCAAGTAACTCCGTAACTTGTCGCTTTAGCTCCTCATGTTGCTGTGGGTACATTCGGTAATGCGCTTTGTTCGGAAGGATAGAACCCGACATTAGATCTACCGGGTGTTGGATATCTCTCAATGGAGGCAACCCACTAGTAACTCATTCGGCAACAAGTCTTCAAATTCAATCAACAGCTCTTGAACTTGCTCTGGAATCTCCAACTCGGCCTCACTATTGTCCGATGTCAACAAATCAATTACAACTAAAGCAAAACAAAACTCGGACTTAGTTGCCTCTTCTTCAAACTCCTTTCGTGGCAGGCAGATAATTGTCTTCTTACTATCAACCATTCCTTCTTGCATGGGTTGAAGTACCACTTTCTTTGGCCCTCGATTGATAGTATAACAGTGCTTGAATCCATCATACGTCACATGATTGTCGTATTGCCATGGCCTGCTGAGTCGCAAATGAGAGGCATCCATCGGGACGACATCACAATAGATAGTGCTAGAATACTGAGGTCCAAACGAAAATTCCACTCGGCACCGCTCTGATACCTTGACCTCGGTATCATTATTTAACCACCCCAAAAGGTAAGGCATTAGATGAGGTTCCGTCTTCAACTGAAGCTTCTGCACTACATTCGTGAGATTACATTCTCATAGCTCAATGTATCAATAATCACATGGCAAACCTTCCCTTTAATTGTGCATCGGGTTGTGAAGATGTTTCTCCACTTCCATTCTTCATCAGCTTTGGGCCCTAAACAAATAATCCTCAAAACCAAACTATCTCCTTGGATATCCTCAGGTGCAACATAACACGTATCCTCCTCTTCACACACATCATCACCAACATACCCTTCAGACTCTTCTTTGGTGCCCTCCTAAATCAATAACTGCAACCTTATTCTCGGACACTCATTTGCATAGTGCCCTAGCTGCTGACATCTGTGGTGCTTCACATTAGCTTTATTACGGGTGGAAGACTTTTTCGGAGCATTACCTGACCCTTGGCCGAGTTGTACGCTACCTCTTCAGAACTGATTTTGGGCTGAAGAGCTACCCACTCGTGTTGTCGAAGAGCTACTTGCCGAAGTCCAACACTTCTACTACTAGCTCTCGCTAGACTCTTCTCCACAACTTGTGCCTTTGTCTGCACTTCCGTGATAGTGTTGAAGGTGTGGACCTGTAAAGCATCCTGAATAACAGGTCATAGCCCATGGAGATAAGGTGCCACGAGCTGTTCCTGAGTTTCATGCAATTGGTTCCTCGCCACCATCTAGTAAAACTTAAGCGTGTATTCTTCGATGCTCCGAGAACCCTACGTCAAGCTCTGAAGATTCTGGAACATAGTCTGCATTTAATTGAAGGGCAGAAACTCCAAAACTGAAAGACCATCTAGGTATCTCTAATATTAGAAAGATTGCTACCATGCGGCAGCCCTGTCCTTGAACCTCATCGCCACCAAAGATACTTTCTTTTCTATCGAAACCTCCTTCAACGAAAAAAGTTCATCCACGGAGCTCATCCAATTTAAGAATTCTTTAGGCGACAACCCTCCTGAAAATTTCGGAACCTCCATCTTAAACCCTAGATCCCAACGAGGAACGAATGGTTCTCGCTCGTTGTCTCTTGGAGGTTGTTAGCCGCCCTTCATGCCTCTCGGCCGAACCCTAGGTTGTTCACGCGGCGGCCTCCCAAAATCGTCCTCAACATCTTCATCCGCACCTTCAGGTTCAGGCTGTTTTGGATGTCAGCCAGGTGCCAATCGCTGCACCATCTATGTCAAATCCTATATCTGGCATTCACGGCTCTCCCTCTCTAACCGCATCCCCCTTTGCAACTTTTCCCTGTCGCTCCTAGACTCTTCCCGATGTTGTTGCATTGCTTCGAGTAACGCAACAATATTCTGTTCGAGATTACCTCCTGCCATGGTGCAGAACTACCTAATCTGGACAGATCTGGGCTCTGATACCAACTGACATAGTCGGAAACAGAATCTAAAGATTCGTTCTTGTTCAGAAACTTGCAAAACAAGAAACGAAAAAAAGAACCTGATCCAATTTTCCTTCTAATCAAACTTCAACACAAGTAGTTAGAAGACGACAATTAAAATCAAGCGAAAAACGAATTTTCGAAGTAGTCAAAAATCGAAAAGCCAAAAAGAGGCAACTTTAATTCATCAAAACTGTCGAAAAACAACCAGCAAAACCATTCTTAAAATGAAAAACAAAACCTAACCCTAATCGGAAACGAATAGTAAAGAAATTGAAAAAATACCCCTAGAAAATAGTAAATTACGAAACTGTCACAAAAAAACTGTAAATTACGACAATGCCACTGAAAATAGAAAATTGCCCAAAACTCCATCGAAATTACTCCAGATGGCCGAAAAACGTCTAACATCACAGCATAACTGTCTTTGGTTCCCTGGGCAGGTTCCGAGTCACCCAGTCAGATTTAAGCCCAATCCGACATCAATTCGGTATTTCAGACAACTCACGTCTTCTTCTTCAAGCGTTCTGAACGTCGTGGAGCTGATTGTGGAACTCGAACTTGCCCCACATCTGAATCACCTTGATCAGCAACCAGCTCTGCATCACCATCCAGTGAATTGTCTGGTGCACAATCCAGCGTCGGACAGGCATCGGGTCAGCCAACCATATTGTTGTTTTCTTTGAATTTTAATGCTTACTTTGTGTTATTTTTTATATTTTCAAGGGTTGTTAAGTATATACATCATTAGCACAAATTATTTTAGGTCATTATATGTTCGTGGAGTATATATACTCCTTATCTTGTCATTCACAAAAACCTACAAACTACTTTCATTTGAAATCAAGAATCCTTTTTGGATCCAACTTGTTTTTTTTTTAGTGTTCTTCCTTTTTAACTCTCTTAGGGTTCTTGGTTTAACTACTCTAGGGCTTTTATCACTTTGGTTAGGGTGTTGATTTGTCTACCAACATTAAGATAATGGTTGATGATTGAAAAACATCATAGGTTATTGCATTAATTTGAACCTTTAGGTGAGTCATGAGAAACTTCTTCAAGTTGGTGTGGTTTTTATGAAACCCATTTCAAAGAAATCACATCAAAATATGCCTTGGAGCTTTCCTGGTCACAAATAAGCGAAAACTACGATTAAAACTTCAAGTTTGCCTTGAATTTCTTTTATGTAACAAAGGATTATGAAGGCTGCTATCATTTTTGTTAAGTTATTAGTTAGCTACAATCATATGGTGAAGAGGAAACCTAGCCCCCGAGTTTAAACTAGATTCATAAATGGTCAGCCGACCAGGGTAAACACTAGTTGGGCTATCTTCGCTTGAGGGCTCCAAAGCCTCATATTCATACTGGATGTCATACGTCCTATAAAAATCATTCATTTCACTAAGATACAAGTCAAATTTCGACTAGAAAACCCCGTGAAACCTAATGATATGAAGCCTAGTCCTAATTTCAAAGGCAACTAAGGTGGTAGAGGGGAAGTAAAACCGAGCATTCTCTAATTTGTTGATATTGTGGTTTGCTATGGCTTAGGGAGGTGAGAAAAAAAATTAAAATCAAATGACTTATTGATCAGAAAGTGTTGACGGGGGGATTGCCTCAAGCCAAGCTCAGAAAATTTTCTCTAATGTTGCTTAACATTGCCAAAGAAAAGATGAAGAGATAACTCTAAAATGAAGCCAAAAAATCTCCTCTTTTCAAATCACAATGACTCTTGATAAAGCTACTTGACTAGTGGCATAATTAAAATTCTCACTTGTCACTTCCTTATTCTCAAGGGAGGAAGTGATAGGTCAAACTCTTTCCACGGGTGGAAGGGAAACTCGTTCCCAGAAGGATGTAGCTATCATAATCAATTTAGGAGTCAACCCAATTATTTTAAAGAGTAGGTTATGTGATAATAAGAAGGTATCCGTAGATGCATATAGGGCTAAACTCAAGAGGGTGTTTGTGCTTTTGAAATCGGGACCTTTGATCTCTATATTTGCCATTCTACCATCTAGATGTCTTTGAAGGGACCGCTTCATGTTTACTTCCCCTTTTCCTTTCTAAATACATTTTACCTAGATGAGTGAATTCAAAACATAAAAAATTAATAAACTAATTAATAGTAATTAAAATGTATA
>JAOXNR010000867.1:0-10567 GCA_028571225.1 Parsonsia alboflavescens
TCGATCCGAGGCGGTCCAAGGAGTAATAAACACTGCAATGCTGTGATTAAGGCCATTTTTTGGCCATCCGGGGTCATCTGGGTGGACTTTTGGGCCTTTTAAAAAATTTAGGGGTCTTTTCGTAATTTTTCAATTTTTGATTTAGGGTTTATTTAAAGCTGATTTCTGTTTGGTTTTGGAGACATTATTTTTTTCATGAAGTTTTGAGCTTTCAATCAATAAAATTCGTTTCTCATAGTGTCTCAAGAATATTGTCGTTTCATTCTTGATTCTCCCTTTTCTTTAATAAAGCTTTCGAGTAAAATTGTTTACAGTTGAGGTTCTATAATTTTCCCCACCATATTTTTTTCCGCTTTGCGTCAGAGACCCTATTACATGAGTCTTTCTTCACTAACTAACTCTAAATACCTAATATGCAAGGCTATTGATCTCTATAATGAGATCTCACCTATAGCATATCAAAGCATAGGGAACTAGCTTCGCCTGACCATCAACCCATGCTCATGTCATGGGGACGTGTCCATGCAGTAGCAACATTAATATTATTTCTCTCTTCTTTGATAGTACCTTTAGAAAACCATCACTGAATGGTCTTGTTCTCCACATACAAAATGTGAAAACACATATAGTCTGGCAGCACTACCCAATGACTAAAGTTAAGTCACCCTACTTAATGGAGACTAATGTGTTATGAATTCAATGGAGCGCCCGATTCCATTAATCTGCCAAGAACTAATTCCTTATGATTTAAACTTCCAATGCTCCGTACCTTACTATGTTGAACATCCCAGCACACAGATCATCTATTTAAATCAATTTGGACCTTATTGCATGTTGTGCTAATATGTATAAGTTTATTTATAACGATTATACTCTTTTACACATTATCTCAGAAAATGATAGTCTTTTTGAACATAAATCAAAACACAAAGTACTACTTCTTCAACCTACTTTTAAAATCCTTCCAACTTGAATTGATCATTTGGAACACAACCCTCTTGGTATCTTCATTATTTGGCAATGTGGTGTTTTCCTGTAAGGTCACAATATAGAATGTTGGATGAATTTCTAAGCATTGTCAACCCACAAAGTAAGAGAACTGGAAAGTCAACTGGTACTCCTTAAGAAGGGAGATTCATAAAGATTAATATATAGTTAAATAAAGAAAGATGGCCGTTAATCAAAGTGTATATATATATATTGGACAATTGAGAATTGAATATGTAATTCTTGAATTTGGTAAGGGATATCATAGTTCAATTTACCATTATTGAACTTCTAATCACATAGCTCTTCTATATACTAACCTTATATCCCAAATAAATTTCGACAACATAAACATTAAATTACAAGTTAATAGAATTTCTCAATTCTCTTATGTGCATTTTTTTAAACATATTCTATAATTTATGGTATTACTCTTCTGAAAAATTGATCAAGTAGACAACTTTCAAATAGATAAATCAACTAGACAATTAATAGTAGTCATCCTAGGTCGTAGAATCAATACATATCTACTTACTCATTGACCTTAACTAGAAAA
Organism: Parsonsia alboflavescens; assembly: GCA_028571225.1. Lineage (NCBI taxonomy): Eukaryota > Viridiplantae > Streptophyta > Magnoliopsida > Gentianales > Apocynaceae > Parsonsia > Parsonsia alboflavescens. The sequence goes on from JAOXNR010000867.1 coordinate 1,544, forward strand.
ACAGTAAAACAATGGATGAATGGTGTGTTAGTGGATATAAGCATCTAAATTTATAAATTCTAGAAGCCTTTTAGGTCTCTAAATCTAGCTATTGTTCAGATAGAATTGCAAAAGAACAAGCACATGATCCAATATCTAGGTTTGACAATGTTCGAATTGTTTGACATCTAAGATTCATAAGGATAGTGACAGACCTTAATCTCTTCCCAGAGTTGATCCTTCATTTCCTTCGGCACATCAGAAAATGATTTATACGTGAGTGGGAGCTTGTTTCCCATTTTGGAAAAAACCCTGCAAGCACTTGAGAATTGCTTTTAATCACCACCCACAATGCCACCCTTCCTCGATAGGTGAACCTCCAAGCAATTTCCAGTACCCTATTTTGATGATGGCTTGGCATTACCACAGCCTTTCCTACTCGTAAGAAGCCGCAGTGTCACCAACTTTGTAACCATAAAGTTAAACTCAACAAACTTCAATACGAATGCATAAGTAACAGAAATAAACAAACTTTTTTCACTGTCATTGTTTAATATGTATTTCTTTCATATATAATGAAACCAAAAAAATTTGATCAAAATTGGAGGAAAATGCTTTATTATAAATATATATGAAATAGAATTAGTTTATTTATACACTTTTGGACAGAATGTACTTTCTCTCATTAAAGTAGGCTCCCAACTTATAAAAAAAATAAAATTTTTTACTAAGTTTTAAATCCCCAATTCTGTCATCTATACACAATGTTTTCTTTCTGAAAATCCCTTATCTTCCCTTAGGTGAATATTAATATTTTCTCATTAACAACTTAACTTTATCCATCTTCTATATTCACAAAAATATTTGAATTTGTATTCAATCTCCATATATGAATATAATTTTCTTGCACTATTTTACAGGTACGCATTTGTGGTTTAAATTTCTTATGTAAATTATTAACGATGTTCTTTCATTAAAGATGAACTAATCACCTCTCTTAATTACAATAATTCCTTCTCAACTAAGATTATATCATGACCATTATTGTTTCAAAGGTATGTTTCCATGTCTCTTGTTTATTTAGGTAAATTACTAAGCTAATACTAGGAAAGACAAATGCGGTAACATGTAATATTGAATAAAGAACATATTTTAATTGCATTATTCATAAAGCCAAAAACATTGAAACACCTAATGGTGAGGGAGCAACCTTTACATGAGGATTGATGACCTTGTTGGGGCCAATAGAAGAAATCAACAGTTGCATTTTTGGCTCAAAAAAACTTGCTAAATCGATGTGACTGCCTCAATGATTATCTGGTCACAGACAGCATGTGGAGCCTCAGCTACAACCTCAATCATGTTCAGTGATCTTGTAATGAGTGGACATTTCCTAGAGCTTGACACTGGATCCCCAGATTGGACTGAATGAAAGAAGGTAGAGGAAGAAGCCTTTGAGTTTCAATTTGTCAGTGCCAGCAAATAATGGAAAAAATGGGGGGTTAGTTATGATTAAAAAATTGTTGCAAATAATAATAATGAAAAAAGGCTCATTCAAAGATCCCAGTAACTCGTGAGTTTCTTATCATTCAGTCCAAAAATGGACGTGTTGACTAAGGTTTCTAAAGCCCTTTTAGGACTTGGCTCACTCTTGAAGAAATCAAGTATTTCAATTCCAAGCTTTGTAGTGTCTTCACTGCCTTTACTGTTTTCCTCTTCATCTTTGCGTTGGGGCACAGTAAGGACACCTTGAAATGTATTAAATGTATCAAGGGTAAACCAATTTGTTTTCATCTGCAAATGATATTACAACAAAAGTGTTAATTATCAGTTAATATATATGAAATATTTGCGGAGAAGTGGGTCAGTAATAATGCTTGCTTTTCTTATTGATTTTGGTATTGGTAACTTGATTATTAACTATACCATTGTCTGCTAGACTTTTGGATTTTTTTTTTTTCCACATGGGTGTGGGGTGATGTTAAGGTTGAGAGGAAGGATTTGAATCTAGGGAACTTAGTATTGAACTAGACTTCCATGTTTATTAGATTATAGCATTCAAATATTTGTCATATAGGATTTTCTTCACTACCATTAATTATGACTGCAAATTAAGGGAGTAATTCATAGTATTCTATATTATGACTACAGATCAAATTAATAGCATGACACATTCATTAACTAGAATATTGGATGCACTATCCTAATTTAATATTATAACTGAAATGTGGTTAAGATCTCATCAACGGTTAACATGATAGCTTTCGTAATGTCCCTAAAATGTGAAATACGGCACCACATGCATAATAGTCCCTAGTCAATATGGAAATGCACTTGAGCATCTCTCTTACCTCAACCTAATGGGTAATGTGATTTATGGGGTTAGCTCAAGTGTCACAAACAAATTTTTGAGGCCTTATTTAAAAATGAGTTGAGGAAGAACCACTACTTCAGGTGTCTAGTGATTAACTTTACCTTTGAAAAGCTTTCTTGATAAGTTACTTATAATGACCATGCAATATTTTACATCTGAAGATGTTATGCCTTTTATTTGTATAATTAAAGGTGGTACTTTAAATTGAGGAAGATTCAATTAACACCAATGAATCGTAGTAATTTTCTGCTGCATCTTTAGTATGTCAGAAACTACAATAATAAATGACTCAAAACATTCCATGTAGAATAGTCATTGTTGAAAATTTCCTATCGACAGTCTTTAACCTCTACATATTATCACATGCTTAAAGAAAGTTGATTTCTTGATTGTATATGACACTATTTTTGGTAGTGAAACTCATTGACAGTGGAATGTTTATTAGGAGAGAGATCAAGTCAAAACTTCTCAAACTCTCCTAGGTTAAACCATGCTATAGACATCTGCAAAACAAAAATAACCATACATTACTAGCACATATTATACTATAAATCAAGCAGAAAGGCCACTGAAATATAGCGATATGAAAATCCTCAACATATAGGAACTTACAAAATTGGTATACCCTTCCACTTCCACATTACACAAATCAACATGTGCATTCTCCATGAAGAGTTTAGCATGGAGAAGCACAAACCAACCACATTTTTCTCCACCTGGTTGTTGGGGGACCTAAACAAAATCCCATTATCCAAAGTCCTATAGTTAGACAATTTAATCCACAATAACCTATTAAAAATTAAACTAAAATCAAACAATAGATGTTGCTTACACTAGGATATGAGATAGGAATCCCATCAATGATCTGTTTACAATCTTTAGGTTTACCTTCCATCATATACAAGTCTAATACAAAACTATACTCACATATATTTGCAGGATCATCAAATTATTGCAATTGTTAAATAATCATATAAGTGGTAAAGAAATGAATGAATTCTCTTACTTTCTAATTTCATAATCATATCTATGTCCTACTGACTGTAAAGAGTCCAAAAGGAGCATGTAGGGATTTTTACATTCATTATTCAAACCACACAGTACGAAAAGAGTCCAATGGGACCTTCAGTTCAAAAGAGACAAATTTTTAGTTTCATCCACAAAGAAAAAACCAAATCAAAAGAGTAAAATCTAATTTATTACATGCCACAAAATGACAGGAATAATGACATAATTCTCTGAAAACATGTCTCCTTTTTTTTATCCCGTGTAAAACCCTCTCACATTCACCTCTAGTGTACAAACTAAAGTAGAGTTAATAGATATATTCAGTGTCTTTGTGCCAAGCTTCTAGAATTCCTTTCCAGATGATCTTGTGGCTTGTTAAATGATGTAGGCTGGCCCAAGCTCGAAATGGGCTCAACTTTGAATTTTTGGGCTTTTTATATTTTTAGGGTTTTTTTTTAATTTCCAATTAGGTTTAGGGTAAATTTTAGGTGATAAGTATCTCGTTTTGTCTTCAACTATAGACAGGCTTTTATAATGTGATTTTTTCGACTTTTGTCGTTGACTTTTGGTTGTTAAACTAAAAACTTATGTGTTTTCACAATATCCAGTTCTTTTCCTGTTTAGCCGTTATTCGTTCCTATTTTTTGCATTAGTTGCTATCAGAGCATAGGTTGCCTTCACCAATGGCTGAACAGAATCGTGTTGGTCGTGGACGGTTTCGTGCTAGAAGGGGACGTGGAGTCATTCTTAAGGAAGACGAACAGCCTTGTCAATGAAACCTGTAAGAAAACGAAAACGAAGAATAGAGAAGGCAGATCCAAGACTTGGAGCGATCACTGGGGCAGGCTAGGATGGACGTTCAGATTAAGGAGGGAGCGGAATTAGAGATTGAACTTGAAGATGAGAAGAAAGATGTCAACCCGTTTGCGGCATTGAACCGGGGGCGACGTAACGGACCATAACAACAGACCTAACAACCATCTTCTTTCTAGAATCTCGGCATGAAAATTGATATTTTCGATTAGGTGAGTAGGTAGATCACAAAAAAAAAATGGTCGACTGGAGAAACGATCTTCTGTTTCAAAAGTTGCCAGAGCAGTCATCGAGACTGCTGCCAGCGACTCCATGGCCGGCAAGGTAATAGTCTAGTGGGAGCTAGATTCAAGATAACCAGGCAGTGACGAATAATTCCAGTCGAGCAAATGAGTAGATCTAAACCAACAAAGCAGCGGGAAGATCTCTCAAGTGAGCAGCAAGGCCGGCGGAACAAAAGAAGCAGTGGCACGACGAAGAGCAGACTGTACCGCAGATCTGGCTGATCTTGACGCAGCAGCATCCATGATGGGACTATTCAAGCCGAGCACCAGGCGACCAGATGGATGAGCAGTTGCCAGAAGCAGATCAAACAAAGCCAAACGGCTGGTCAACAGGGTGGCGGCTAGGGTTTCCAATGAAGGAGAAGATGTAGTTTTTCATTTTTTGCAGACCAGGGCTTCAACTTTTAAAATTATAGATTTGGTCCTTAAGTTTTTTATTAACTCAATTAGGAGTTTTATTATGATTATTATTATTAATTAGATTTCTTTTGGGCCTTAGCATTGGTAAAAACGTAGTTGGTAAGGACGTGTCAGATTCGAGGACGAATCTTTTCCAAGTCGTGGAGAATGATGCAGGCTGGCCCGAACTTAGAATGGGCTCAACTTTGAATTTTTGGGCCTTTTATATTTTTAGGGTTTTTTTTATAAAAATTTTCAATTAGGTTTAGGGTAGATTTTAGGTTATAAATATCTAGTTTTGTCTTCAATTATAGACAGGCTTTTACAATATGCTTTTTCCAACTTTTGTCGCAGACTTTTGGTTGTTAAACTGAAAACTTGTGTGTTTTCACAATATCCAATTCTTTTCCTATTTAGCTGTTATTCGACAGGCTTTTACAATGTGATTTTTTCGACTTTTGATCGTTAAACTGAAAACTTGTGTGTTTTCACATTATCCAGTTCTTTTCCTGTTTACCCATTATTCGTTCCTATTTATTGCATCATTAAATGCATCAAAGCAAGACCAATTAATGTTTAACCCAAACAAATTTGCTACCAAGATATGAAAGAAAGGAAAGAACACCACACAACATAATTTTTTTTTTTTTTAAAAAAAAAAGACTCTAAAAATCAAAGAACTTACTTGAAGTAATGTTCAAATCGTTTTGAGTTAAACATGCGAACGGCGTTGATGAACCTCTATTGTGAGAGATTCTTTCAGACTGGCATGTTGCTTTAATCGAAATCTAGCCAGTGTTGTCACCTTCTATCTTCATTTTTTCCTTCGAAGTTTCTCACTAAGAAACTTAAATTACTTCCGTACACGATGAATGAAGTCTTTAATTTGAGCAAATTTGTAGGACTTGTCTAAGCTCTGAAGTGTTGTCTGATTTGTAAACCTAAATGTCTGAACTTCAAAGTGTATCAAGTGAAAGGAGTGAGGGAAATTAGAAAATGAATGTGAAATAATTGTCATACCCTTCGTCCCTCAGCCTTTATTTTATTTTAATTCTGTACTTGACAGAGAGTTGCATAACTTGCATCGGAAATGATTAAAAGGACTTATTCCACAGCTTAAAAATGTTTTGGGGACAAAATCAACCAAAAAACTAAAAAGGATCAAAGCCACCAAAACATGAAATTTTGGGGACGAAACTCATCGATTTTCCATATGAATTCCATTAAACTCGAAAAAAAGTGAGTTTTGAATACTCCTGCCAGGGAGGTTTAGCATGATAAAAAGATTAGATTTACTATGTGTGGGGCTATATTTTTGGTAAACGGAAAATCAAATATTAGTTAGAAAAAGAGAGTTAGATAATTTATAAGAGAAGATATTACTATTCTTTAGCTATGTCTGCTTGCAATTCATGGAGAGATATTTAGTCTTTTTTTTTTTCTTTCCCCACCCCCTAGAGGATTGATAGCAGCACCCACCTACCCTCATCGTATCTCAAACTCAAGACCTCGCACTTTCAAGTATTACTGCTTACCACTAAGTTAGCAAAGCTTGACGGAGAGTTATTAATTATTAAGCTTATTTTTATTTTATTAATTTTTCTTCTTAACTGAATTAACTCTTATAGTTTGGAGATTTTTTTATAATTTTTTCATCTTTTGTTAGGAAAAAAAAAACTTTATAGTTTTATTATCTTTTTCTACAATATATTTTCTTTTACTATATATCATTGCTTAGAATTCTATACTCCTTTTTTTTTTTTTAATTGAAACCACTTTGGAGGTGGGGACTTTTTCTATAATTCTTTACTTAATTGTTATGTATATTATTTGCCAGGAACATTTTTAAAATGGCTAGTTATAGTGATGCAAGGGCTTTTGATGATCATAGAGGCGCCTTAAACCTAAGGCGCACGCATGGTGCCCCAATTCTTCTTCAAGTAAGAAATATATATTTAATTATTTCTTTAATTACATTAAGGAAAATTTTTTATTTCTAAAATGTCCTCTAATCACTTTTGAATAATGTAAATATCATTTTATGAGTATATCATTAGAGGAGTAATATAATAAAGATACATTCAAATATCTAATTAATTAACAATAATGACTCATAATTAATAAAAAAAAAGTGAGTAAGAATGACTTATATTTAATGATGGATAGAGTATTCTGTATTGTGTACTTGTAAACAAACCCAATGACTTAGAATCAATTTGTACTTCCAAATTTTGTCTCTACCCAAGTTCTTCAATGGGATGGTTTAGAAGTTACGGTTGTAAACGTAGTTGAATATCTATCATCTTGTTCATAAAATACTAATAATAATAATAATAATGCTTCATTGTCTTATTTCTCTTAATGAAAAGCAATAGTACCATAGATTCGTGTATATCACTTCCGACAAAAATAAATGGTGACCAAATAATAGGTAAATGATGCTCTGTCTATTGTATTTTCTTTTTTTATTTTTTATTTTTGAAAATGAGCAATTTCATATTTCAAATTTAGTCCAACATTCATTGGCATCCTAGAATTTTTTTTTTTCCCCTATATACTCTCAAACATTGGTAAATCGATGTTTTTGTATACATATTGTTTCCTTGAGAATGGTAAAGAATTAAATTTTTTCCCTTGAAAACCATCAATGACATTATGTGACTTGTTTTTCTAGCAAAATTTGATAGACTAGAGGTCTATATAATTATAATGATACATAATTGCGTTTAGCTGAAAACCCATCTCGATATTCTTACAGATTTGAATACCCCCTCTTTTTTTTTTTGGTCTAAGACAAGAAACTAAGATGTAAATTGGAGTCTCAATAATGTGTTTTCATTGTAATTATATTGAATTATAATTGAGGGATAAAATAGACATTTGCACTAAAAAAGACTCTATTACAACTCATTATTTGGTTTTTTCCAACTTACTTTTGTATTGTGATAAACCCTCTCAACACACTGGACAACTCATCTGATTATGTCATTGTAGATAGTGTAATAGACAATTTTTTTTGTGTGTGTAATTAATCTAGTGATATATAAAATATCAAATTTGAGTTTGGCGGGCATTTACATAGCTAATTCATGACTATGGGACCCTTGTATTACCATATTTTTTAAACCACGACCTCAATTCATATTTTCCTTAATAACTTAAGGAAAATCACCATGATCATACCTGAAGTTAAGGTCAAAGTAAATTGTAATAATGAATGATTAATTTCTACCAACTGAATATCCATACTAGTTACGAGCCTCCAAAGCACTACCTCCAAAGTACAATCTATTTTCTAAAAATTTTATGTCCCTAAACATTTTTCGAGTTGGAACATAGATCCTTTAACCTGGAAAAATGACCTATAGAGCTGATAAAAGGACCTCTCATACTAATCAAAAAATGTTTGGGGGTCTAAAAGGTTAAGAAAAAATGTTAAGGATCTACTTTTAAAGTCAAAAATAATTTAGGGATAAAATTCACCGATTTGCCAAAAATTATTTTTTTGTAGATATATTTTATAAACTATATCCTAAAAGATAAACTAAATCTTATAAAGATACCTGATCAAATTTTATTTCGTGTTTAGATTAGGTTTTTTCGGGTTTAATTTATAAAATATATCAATAAAAAAAATTTTAAAAAGTACATGTAAAATTTTTATTAATATATTAAAGAGTGTTAAAGTAAAAAGGACACCAAAAGATCGGAAGTCCATTAGGTCATCTCCAATGGTGCACCCTTTCAAAAAATGCTTATTAGGGGTTCCATGTGCTACATATTCATTTTTAAACATCTTCGTATTATGCATCTTTATTCTCAATGGTTCTCTTTTCTAAAGGTGCTTAAATCATATTTTAAAATCATAATTGACTCATCACTAACTCATTTTTCTCTAAAAAATTTGTTAAGCGCCGATGCCTAAATATACGCCCCAAAAAATAAAACACCTCTTGGAGTACCTCTTTCCAACGGGGAGAGATGCTTCCTTATTTTCTCTTTCCTTTAAGCATTCCTTTATAAGTATTGATAAGGCAATAAAATAATAGTTTTATATAATTTTTAATGAGTTATTTATTGATAATTCTAATTATTTTATGCCAATTTGTGGAATATTTTTACTCCCATATTTATTTCTTTGATTGCAGAAATTTTTATGCAAAAGGA
>JAOXNR010000868.1:0-10565 GCA_028571225.1 Parsonsia alboflavescens
TTGCATTAAAATATTATGAACATTTTATTTTATAAATAATTTGTTAAGAATACAAATATATATATATATATATATATTTGTTAAAAAATTAATATTTATTTAATTTTATTCATAATATTATTAATTGAACTTATTAAATATTTCTTTAATTTAAACTATTATTATCCTTTTATTTTGTAAACAATAGGATAAAAATATGAAAAGTCTTTTTAGAAAAATCATCTTTGATTTATCCTTAGATATATATTAAATTAAAATAAAATAGTAATTGAAAAAAGAAAAAAAATTCAACATGCCACTAATAATATTTTTTATTATGTTATCAAAAAATGTATAATAATATTATTAAAGCATTACACGGGAGGCCATTAATAATATCAAATAAAGTATAAAATAATAAATAATTAAAAATATAATTGAAAAAGATAAATTAATTTGTCATCACTTCTCGTTCAAATTAACATCTTTTCGAAAATTTAAAAATAAGAAATATTTATATGTAATTTTTAATTATTTTTTAAAAAAATTCAATTAATTTATATTCATAATAGCTCACACAATTCTTTTTAAATTTCATATGATGGTTTATTTAAGATATCTTCCAGTTATATTTTATGTTAAATCAAGTTTTCTATGAATTTAATTTTAAAATGTTATTTAATAATATGTTATCTTAAATAAGTTGAATGAAGTTTTTTCTCTAAATAAAATACTATTGAAATGATTTTTTTTTTTTGCACTAAGAAATATTATTATAATTTTGAATTATCCTTAGTGTATAACAAAAAAAAAAATAGTAACAAAAAAAAAAGAAAATCAAAGTATGATCCACCATCCGTCCAAATTATCATCATTTTTAAAATTCATATTATTTTAAAAAAATCAATGAATTCTTATGATTTAGTTTTGTTATTCTAAGAAATTATTTTTCCGAATTTTCTATTTATCCATATTATTTTTAAAAAGATAAAAAATTATTTTTTAATCTAAACTTATTAATCATGAATTCATGATCGTTATTAAGTATCATTTTAACTAGTGATTTATTATTGATTTTAAAATTAATTTATAGATTATGCTGTATGTAAATTCTATGTTTTTTTAATAATATTTTAAAACCAACTTAATATGCTGAAAGACAATAATAATAGTTATATAAAATAATAAAATTGAATATATAAATATTAATAATAACAGATAATATAATGTGTTACCCATTCAAATTAATATCTTTTCTAAAATTAAAAATTCAAAAATAAGGAATTCCTTTTAATTACTTGTTAGAAAAATTCAATTAATTAATTGAATTCATATTAGTAAATATGGTTCTTTTTAAATTTGGTTATTATATATTTTTCAAATTATAATTTATAAATTATATTCTATGCATTGAATTTATTGAATATTTATAATTATTTAATTAAAAAGTAATATTTTTTTTTATCAAGTGTAATAACGCTTCTATCATGCAGTATTTCCTAATAAAAAAATCTAAACTTCATAATCCCAATAAAAAATATACTTTAGAAACCCAACAAAAAATATATATACTTTGGCCCAAATATCACATACTAAACTGATACCACACATGATCTTAACCAAAAGTGTTGGTCAAGAAAGGTATGAGTCATTAGGCTTATGATCCGTTAATTTAATACAAGCTTCTATTCTTCAAGCTTCTTAGTCTATCAATGTGGTACAATAGTTTAGTATCAAAACAAAACAAAATATATTTTTGAAATAAATCATTCAAATAAGGATGATTTTTGTAAATATTTATATTTTGAAATATCTTGAAACTCTCTCTTGTTATTATCTCTTTTTCTGAAATATTTTAGCTTATCGAGCAGCTAGAGAGAGAAAATAATCGATTTGGATATAATTAAACTATCTTAAGCATTTCGAGAATGGCATTTGTCAACCTCGTGCTATAGGCACTACTTTTATATATTAATATAGATAGATTTAATTTTTATTTATTCAACAGAATAAAAATTTTAATATTTACCCTAAGGATGGTAAAACAACCTGACCCAATGGGTACCTGACTTGGTCTAACCCCTTTGGGACCGGTTTTACCTGACCCGTGTAAAAAGAGGACAAGTATGGGCTTTAGAGGAGGAACCCATGCACAAGTCAGGTCAAGCCTGGGGTTGGCTAGTGACCTGGCCTGACTTGTGACTACTCTAGCCCTGAACTGGTTTGACTTGGCCAGATGCTTATTTTAATTTTATTTGCAATATAATATATATATTAATAATACCCTTTAGCTTTTACTCTAAGTCCTCCTCTTTCAGAATGCATTTCATCATCTTCATTCCCATCTCACAGCCACCTCACCCGCAACAAGTATAGACACATCATCTCCATTCACATCCATCCATCGATCGCCGTCACTCTTCGTTGAAGAGGTCATCTGATATTTTGTCACTGTTCGTTGAAGAGGTCTTCTGATCTTTATTGTCTGTCGTTGTAGGTTTTGTTGTTCGTCACTACACTCTCAACTATTCGTCGCTGCCATCTCAACTGTTTGGTGTCGTAACTGTCGTTACTGCCAACTCAAGCAACCGAGCTTGAAACCTTCAAGTCTCAAGTCCTCTTGAGGCTCAAATCTTTACACCTATAAGCTTCAACTCCTCTAGAAAAGGAGGTGTCTAGAAAAATTCAGTGACTCAGTAATTGGTTTCTTTTTCTTCTTTCGTTTTTTTTAAAAAAAAAAAAAAAAAAATTTTAAGACAAAGTTGAACCTAAACACAATACATTTCATCATCTTCATTCCCATCTCGTAACCGCCTCACCCCCCACAAGTACAGACATATCATCTCCGTTCACATCTCTCCATCGATCACCGTCGCTCTCCGTTGAAGAGGTCATCTAATCTTTGTTTTCTGTCACTGTAGTCTTTGTTGTTCGTCGTTGCAGTCTCAACTATTCGTCGCTGCCATCTCAACTGTTTGGTGTCGTAACTAAACACAATACATTTCATCATCTTCATTCCCACGCCTCACCCCCCACAAGTATAGACACATCATCTCCGTTCACATCTATCCATTGATCGCTGTCGCTCTCCGTTGAAGAGGTCATCTGATCTTTGTTGTCTGTCGTTGTAGTCTTAGTTGTTTTTCGCTGTAGTCTCAACTATTCATCGCTGCCATCTTAGCTGTTTGGTGTTGTAACTGCAGTTACTGCCAACTCAAGCAACCAAGCTTGAAGCCTTCAAGCTTCAAGTCCTCTTGAGGCTCAAATCTTTATACCTATAAGCTTCAACTCCTCCAGAAAAGGAGGTGTCTAGCAAGGGTCAATGACTCAGTAATTGGTTTCTTTTTCTTCATTCGTTTTTTTTTTAAAGACGAAGTTGAACCTAAACACAATAATTTTCATCATCTTCTTCCCATCTCGAAGCCACCTGACCCCCCACAAGTATCCATTCACATCTCGTAGCCGTCTACATCATCTCCATTCACATCTATCCATCGATCGCCGTCGCTCTCCATTGAAGATGTCATCTAATCTTTTTTGTGTGTCTGTAGTCTTTGTGGTTCGTCGCTGTAGTCTCAACTATTCGTCACTGCCATCTTAGTTGTTTGGTGTCGTAACTGTCGTTACTGCCAACTCAAGCAACCGAGCTTGAAGCCTTCAAACTTCAAGTCCTCTTGAGGCTCAAATCTTTATACCTATAAGCTTCAACTTCTCCAGAAAAGGAGTCACTAATTGGTTTCTTTTTCTTCTTTCGTTGTTTTTTATTATTTTTTTTATTATTTATTTTTAGACAAAGTTGAACCTAAACACAATACACCACCGAGATACCAGTTGAACTAAAATCTAGAACTTCCATAAGCCCTAATTCATCTTATTTGCAACTAATATATTCAAATAAAAAAGGCCAAACTTCAAGATTAAACAAAGACCCCTGAAGTTAATTCCTAGATAGATCCTTAATCATATAAAATAAAATCCCGAAACATAGGACTCACTATTTCTAATTTAAAATATTCTTTTATTATAGGAAGATTGAAAGAAGTGATGATTCAAGAGGTTACAAGATCAGGTCTAACTTTTAATTCACTTTCTTTGTTTCGGACAATTGTATGAATTTAATTGGCAAAGCTATTATGTTTTTTGGAACTATTATGTATTTTGTTTAATTTGAAGTTTGAACTGACTGGTATGTAGTTATAATTTGAAGTTAAGAATGATAATTTAAAGTTTGAACTGGTCATGTATTCATGTTCCAGGCACAATGTATATATTCTTGATGTGATTTCTATCTAAATTTGTTAAATTATGGAACTATTATGAATTTTGTTTAAATTTGTTTTATAAATGAAATCTTTTTTTTTTCCTTTCATTCTTGAACAAGTCATTTCGGGTCAAACGGGTCAGATTGACCCATAAAGTTTAGAATAGGTCAATATGGGAGGTCACGGGATTGGATTAAGGGACCCTAACATGTCGCAGACAAGGCAAATTTGGGTTTTCAAAAACCTGCTCTGACCTGCTCCATCGTCATCCTAATTTACCCCCTCTCCCCCAAAAAAAGCCTTTAAGTATACTTTGTTGATTTAATAATATTTAGGAAGATAAATAGTTTGTTTTTTCTTTTCTAGAATCCCCTTAACATACCATTTATATTTTTTTAAAAAAAATTTTTTGTAAATTTTTTATAATATATTATTTTTTTTATTCTATCTGTTAAATAAACTAATATTATACAATATTTTATTTTTATTATATATTAATTTCATACAATAGTAAGTGTGTTAATATCACGTAGGTCGATGGTCCACATTTCAGTTATTAAATTAATAAAAACATATACTACACTTAATTTTATCCAAAAGGTTAAGAAGAGTTCTCTTGTATTGGGTCTCCTCAATTTATACAATCTTGCTGGGGTCATGTTTATTTGAGAGAAAATATTCATGCTATGGGCACAACTTAACATAATCTCTATAACAATTATTAAAATTTAAGTATACTTAGTTGATTTAATAAATATTTGGGGAGATAAAAGAGTTTTTTCTTTTCTTCTAAAATTCCCTTAATATACTATTTCATTTTTATTTTATTTTTTGTAAATTTACTATAATATATTTGATGGGGGTCCATAAGTCATGGATCGGATCACCCTATAGATCCTGATGGAGCTCCGCCATCACACCAGCCTGAGAAGATAAGAATGAGAGCTCACCGGAGTGGGCTGTCGCCTGGGGAAGAGTTCCGATGCCTAAATTAGTATTCTGAGAAAGTTTTCTGATAAAGACCGTTCTCAAGAGAGCAGGAGAATTTTTTCCTTGTTCTTTCCAGATTGACCAGGTGAGTGAGAGAAAAATCCGTTACCTCCTGGAATTGAGTTGCCCCTTACGTAGCCATAGGCAATTAGGATAATTGTGGGATTTAATCAAATCCCACCAGTTGCTCATTGACATCATCACTATTTTGGGGTGACCCAGAGTTCACATTTGAGCCCCATCACTTCTAGAGCTATCTGTGGGAAATCAGACAAAAGGCTTTTTTTTCTTCCTTTCACAAAATAAATAAAAAGCCTGATGACTTAATCACGGCCAACACACGTTCAACCACCACACTGGGGCAGACCACCCTGCAGGACTCACCTACGCACCGGGGAAATGGTGCCAGAAGGCTCCTGGCGAAGAGCAATAAGCTAGTCTTGGCTGCACAGCAGAAACCACCTCGGCCATCATAGTCTGGTCCATCTCGGAGGGTTCTACCTGTGCAAGAGAGGCCCGAGCAAGGACACCCTAATTCTATTGCCAATGGAGATAACCCCAGGTCGTAGAGATATGGGAGAACTCAAATATTAGTTCCAACGGACCTCTTGGAACGAATGGTGGAAGCCCTGTAGGGAATTTCCTACAAGAAAGATCATATCTCCACGGGACGTACTCCAGTGTCCTCCCGGAGAGATTCGCAGCCACCCCGAGGCCAGGCAGAACTAACATAACCTGACCATCGTATACCTTCAGAAGCAAGGAATGACCTCAGGCCCAATGAGGCAGGTCGAGAGTAAGAAAGGTCACAGGGGGGAAGAACTCAACCCGTGACCAACTTTAGAGAATCCCTGAACAACGGAAGGAGCTACAACCTAAGAGACAGGCTCGATCAGGCAGCCATGTCAAGAAGCTAGAGACATTAACCTTATTGAAATGACAGGCAATAACACCGAGGGGTCACCCCTAATCCACTGAGGAGATCCCCCCGCCAATAAGGAAATAATCAGAGAGCATAAGATACAAAGCAATGTGGAAATTTCGGAACCCTCACCATTTGTCCATAGTATCCGAACAGCTCAGATGCCAACAGGATTTAAAGGCCCAAACCTGGAGGCAAAATATGATGGCACGGGAGAACCACTGCAAAGCACATAAATGAATATGTGTCCTACATGAAGATGTTTGAGAACCCCTACCATGTTTAATGTAGAGCTTTTCTGTCAACACTAACCAAGAAAGCCTAATCCTGGTTCAAAGGCATCCCAGAGGCGAGCATCTCGAGTTGGACATAGCTGAAAGAGTTGTTCCTAAAAAACTATCAGAGCAGCACAAGGTGTGAGAAAGACATTAACGACATCTTCAACATCAAGCAGAAGTTTGGAGAGAGAGATTGAGCAGAAGAATGATTCGATTTACATCACTGCCTTCAAACAAAATTTGCAAGGGGGGTACGTAGCCCTCAGGCTGACCGAGGAGCCAGTAAAAACCATAAATTAGCTACAGTCGCTCCTGGAGATGCTGATCAAGGCTAAGGAAACAGTGGTCCAGAAAAAGATCCCTGGCTTTGCCTCAACCACTAAAAAAGACAACAAAGGGAGACCAAAAAGCCTTCAGTCCTTGAATAGGGACAAGCAGGACCTCCACTCAAAGGAAGGAACTTCAGACGAGAAAAGAAAGACCATCCCCGACCTAGTGACCACTCCTCTAAAGACCTCATGGGCTGAAATTCTGGTGGTCATTTAAAAAAGAGGTCTCCTGAAGCCGCCAAGACCTCTTAAAAGTCTAGTGTCTAAAAGAGACCCTACCAAGTTTTGCCTGTACCACAAGGACCATGACCATCTCACAGAGGATTGTTGTGACCTCAAACATGAGATTGAGAAGCTAATCAAGACGGGGCTCCTGCAAAAGTTCTTAGCAATTAACACAGGACCTACTAATCTACTTCCAGTGGCCCCACAGAATCAACGAGTTCCGATTGCTCAAATAAATGCTATCGAGAGAAAGACAAAGTGAGCTCGACTGGAAGACTCTGAACCCATAATAGTTTCTCTCCATATCAGAGACTTCCTAGTGCGCAAAATACTGGAGGACACTGGAAGTGCTGTGAATGTCTTATACCGGAAGGCATTTGACCAGATGGGCATAGAAAAGAGCTCATTGATAAGGTCGGACACAACTCTAACAAGCTTTAATGGCAGAATGACCTATGCGGATAGGGTCCTTCGTGCCCTAACTATAGTCCGAGTGAACAACAAGGAGGTGACTGAGGTCATGGATTGAATAGTGGTCCTAGAACCTACAATGCAATTTTGGGTAGAGAGGGGGTCATAAACCTAAAAGTAGAAATCTCTCTGCTAAACTACCGCATGAAAATCCAAGTAGTAGAAGGGGACAGACAGCTCGCCGCAGAATGTCACTTCACTAAAGGTAACGGGGGAGCTCGCCCAAGCTCGAGAAGGAAAACTGCATCGACCTCCTGGAAGGGAATGATGATTACATAATCCAGGTAGCTGGTAAAGGAGAGAAGGTGTTCCTCAACCCAAAATTCCTTAAGCAAGGGATAAAGGTAGGAGAGTAACAACCTCCTAAAATCGAAGGGAAGCTCATGGACTCCCTTCAAGAGTACCTAAAAGTCTTCACTTGGCAACCTAATGACCTCAAGGGGGTAGACCAAAAAATTGTTGAACATAAGGTCGGCCTTAAACCAGGGGTCAAGCCTCTGAAGCAGAAGAAGAGGACCTTTTCTCCCGAGCGAAATAAGGTCATAGCTCGAGAAGTCCAAGTTCTTCTCAACGCAGGAATTCTGAAAGAAGTGGTGTACCCAGAATGGTTGGCCAATCCAATAGTCCCAAAGAAAGAAGGGACATACAGGATGTGTGCGGATTTCACCACACTGAACAAATATTGTCAGAAGGACTCCAACCCACTCCCGAGCATCGATTAAATGGTGGACTCAACAGCTGGATATCAATGGTTGTGCTTCTTGGACATGTATAAGGGGTATCACCAAATCCCAATAGGAGCGGAGGACATGGAAAAGACCTCATTCATCACAGAGGTCGGGACATACTGCTATTCAAAAATGCCGTTCGGTCTGAAGAACGTAGGGGTAGAATTCTAGCAAACTGTGCAAGGTATTCAAGAATCAGCTCGGAAGGAGCATAGAGGTCTACATGGAAGACATTGTGATCAAGTTTAAAACCTCTAAAGATTTCATTGGAGAAATCAGGGAGACTTTCCAGACTGTGAAGGCTGCCCACATGTAGCTCAACCTGGAAAAATGCACCTTTGGAGTTTTGGTAGGGAAATTCTTGGGCTTCAGGATATCGGAAAGGGCATTGACCCCAATCCAAACAAACTCAGGGCACTAGTGGACATGTTGGACATGGAACCCTCTCGGAACATCAAAGAGGTGCAAAGCTTAACAGGAAAGATGGTAGCACAAGGACGCTTTATCAACAAAATGGCAAGCGAAGGAGAGAAATTCTATGAGGTCATCAAAACGCCAAAGTACTTCCAATAGACTGAGGACTATCAAGCAGCTTTTGACAAGTTGAAAGAGTTCATGGGAAAAACACCTCAACTTGTCTCTCCGATGTCGGGGGAGGAGATCCTGATGTACTTGATTGCATAAAAAAAGTAGTCAACTCAGTGCTATTGGTAGAAAGGTCAGGTTTGCAATTCTCCATCTATTATATAAGCCGATTGCCCAAAGGTCCAGAAGTTAGATATTCGGACCTCAAAAAATTTTTGTACCTCATTATTGTTACCTCGAGGAAATTGAAGCCTTATTTTGAAGCTTACTCGATAAGAGTATTAACCAATTTACAGCTAAAGCAAGCTCTAGCTAAACCCGAGCTATCGAGCAGGATAATGAAGTGGTCTCTCCAGCTCTTGGGATATCAAATTATATTTGAGGCAAGGAAAGAAATCAAAACTCAAGCGCTTTCAAACTTTGTTGTAGAATGCACAAGGGCTCCACTGGAGCTCACGAGCACCTATGAAAGTAATGTCTGGACAATGTATACAGATGATTCCACAGAAAAAGAAAATTCAGTTGCAGGAATAATACTGATCAACCTTGAGGGAGTGAGAATTCCTTACTCTATGAAGTACAATATCCCAACCTTGAATAATCAATCCAAATATGAAGCTCTCTTAGCAAGTCTGAGACTTATAAGAGCTCTCAAAGTGTAGAAATTGCACATTAAAACATATTCACAGGTTATAGCTAGCCAGGTCGCTGGAGAATTTTGCTAGAGAGGACAACATGATCAAATATCTCAAAAGAGTAAGGGATATCACATCTAAACTTGAGCATTTCCTCTGCGAGCAAATATCCAGAAAACAAAATGCAGAGGCAAACGCACTATCAAAAATCTACAGAGAAATAGCTGGGACAAATGCAAAGCTACTGGTGGAACAATTATACACTCCAAGCATAAACCAAGACGAGAGCATGGTGATAGAGGATCAAGCAGACTGGAGATATCGAATCTACAAGTTCCTCAAAGATGGTGACCTCCCATAAGACCCTAAAGAAGCTTACCAAGTGTGAAAATGGTCCCCTCGCTACATCCTGATAGGAGATGACGGGGTATACAGGAGGTTATATAATTGGCTATTACTCAAATGTCTAAGTCAAAGAAAGGGATAATACGTCATTGAAGAGGTACACAGTGGAATATGTGGATCACACATACGAGCGAAGACCGTTGCCAAGAAAATACTAAGAACAGGGTATTATTAGCCCTCAATGGTTTTAGACATTGAGAAGACCATACAAAAAATGCACGAGCCGCCTGTTGCATGGGAACAAATCACATGTGCCACCAAAGTGGTATGAATCTATCAGCACATCAGTACCATTGGATATTTGGGGTATTGATATTCTAGGACACTTCCCGAAAGGAGTGGGGGGTGTTCAGTTCCTAATTGTCGTTGTAGAGTACTTCACCAGATGGGTTGAAGTAGAGCCAATGGCAACTATCTCATCACCAAAAGTCCAGTCCTTCGTTTGGAGAAACATTATGTGCAGGTTGGAGAATCCCCCAGCTTGGACAATGAAAGACAGTTTATTAAAGACCCATTCAAAACATTCTGCGAGAACTTGAACAATGAACAAAGGCTGACCTCTGGAGCTTATCCCCAAGCAAATGGGCTTGCTAAGGTCACAAACAGGACTCTTCTGGAGGGACTAAAGAAAAGGCTCACCGAGCTATTGGGATTTATGCCCAAAAAGGCTATCATTTCGGAGAAAAAGTGTAAAAGACTATAATCTTAATAAGTAATTTTATACGTATTAGCATAACATGCAATAAGGTCCAAATT
>JAOXNR010000869.1:0-40968 GCA_028571225.1 Parsonsia alboflavescens
ATATATATATAGATATATTTAAGACACAATCAGAATATTGAAATAATTTCCTTAAAAACAAAAAATCATTCTGAACAATAGATAGTATAAATATTTATAAATAGATAGGATACTATTATACTATTAAATATTTAGTAGAATATATATTCTAAATATTAATAAACAAATAAGATACTATTATACGGTTAAATATATAGTAGAATATATATTCTAAATATTAATAAATGGTACTATTATTATGATTTATAAGTAATCACAATAAATTGATTATTACACTTTACTGATTAATTTCTGTTTATTTCTAATTTCCTCTTCTAACAACACGTAATGATTAATTAATGTTTTTGTCTATGTTAATATCATTTATTTCTAAGTTCTTACACAATCACTATGTATATTAGCCATTGTGCTCATTTTTTAAGACAAAAATTGCAATTAATATTTAACAATATATTAAATATATTACAATAGAAAAGGACAATATATTAATATATTAATAGAAAAGAACACAACAGGTAGTGGAAACAATTGTGTAAATACTGTATTTTTTCACTCTATCTGAGTCTTAAATATATACTGTGTCCTTTAATGTTGTTATTTCTGATTTTCTGTTCCGTACTATATATACTGTGTTGTTTAAACAATTTGGTTTCTTACCAATTTTGTCTTAAGATTGCAAGTCCCAATAAACAACAGAAACTAGAAAACAACATAACAGAAAATAAAATATAGAACACAAACAGAAGAACTTCTTTGCAGATAAATAACCTAAGATCACTGAATTCACAGAGTGTCCGTAAGTGAAAATCGTTCCCCTATAACTTACCGGATTACAGAAACAAGAGTCTCCCAGGATAGAACGAGTCTATCTCTCTAAGTTGGTACAAAACTTTGAATAGAGACCTTCAAACACAGTTCTGGAAAATCGCACAAATTCAAAAGAAGAAGATGCAAAGAGTTTTTATTTTTATGTATCTCTTTCATAAAGATGCAAAGAGTTTTTATTTCTATGTATCTCTTTCATAAAGATGCAGAGATTTTTTTTATAGAAAATTTTCGTGAAATGACAAAGCTAACTCTTGAAAAATTGCTGCAACTTTTGAGTTTGAAATGAAAAAAACATAACTCTTGCCTGAACAGTTTTCATTCATTACTAAAGTAGGTTCCAACAACTTCTCATCACTAGGATAATCCTCCGTTGCATCTCCCCCTATAAACTCTTCTTGCAGCTGCTAATTCTTTGCCAAAATCATACATTTAGTCATGAGATAGCGTTGATATGTGTTGCTAGTAAAGACCAAGTTTGATTATTGGAAAAGATGTCTTGGGTTTTGTACAGATCATTTGACAAAGCCAACAAAACCCAGTTAAGTAGGGAGCTCTTTTGACCGGTGTAATTAGAAGTAATGAAACAAGTAGTAAATTGAAACAAACAAAAATGTAGACAGAGTATTTCTCAGTCAAATAAATGGGAGATTCAGGTAAGCTTCCTAAAGGTTACCAAGAGAAAATGAGCACACTTGCGTAAGATCCAAACTTCTCATAATTCTGCCCAAAAAGTAAGTAAAGACTTTTCTTTGTCAATCCATGGAGTTTTATAACATGTCTCGAAGTCAAGAGAGACTTATGTAATTAAGGTACATAGCCACCCTATTGAGTGGGGCTTGTCCTAATAGCAAACTTGCTTGTTATCCACTGTCAGAGGTCTCGGGTTTGAGACCTGCTTACAACAAGCGACAGTGCTCTCCCCCTTCCCCCATAAAAAAGTATATATATATAAAAAAAAGGGTACGTAGCTACCCAAACAATTGTTAATTTCCTTGGCTCACAAAAAGCAATCATCTCCACATTAATGTGTTGGCTGACGAAGTCTCTTTAATTAATTTATAGCGTGTTGTTTCCATTTGGATTTGATTGTATAATATATTTATTCTATACATAAATATATTCTGCATATATATGCATGCCTTGGGCTGTGCTCGGACCTGATCAGAGGGGTATTGAAGCAAAACCCACCAGAAGATCATAAAATGATGAGCAGCAAATGCAAAGCCAAAAATCTAATAATTCCTTCTCCTCATTATACTAATTACTTGATCAAATTATGCTTCTTCCTGATTTCAATTACTTTAGTCGTCTCATCTCAGGCCGTTTTGAGACCTAATCTGGGTTCCTCTTCCTCCCCGAGTTGCCGTAAGTACTGTGTTGTGATAACTTCAGTTTTGTTTGCATGAAAATTTCTGCTTTAAGTTTGCTTTCATTTCGGTTTAATATTGACTTGGTTAATTTGATTTTAATCCACTTCATTAGATATATTTAAAATACAATTTAATTTTTAAAGGTATAATTTGAAATAAAAAATTTATTTTTAGTCGGTCCAATTTTATGGATTAAAAGAAATTCAAATTTTAATTTCAATTTTGATTTTGAAAATCAAATTTAAGCTATAAAATAAATGATAGAAAATGTTATTGATAAATGGATTCAAATGCATCTAATCTCGAATTGAATCTCATTATTTTTTGTTTTAAATTGTACCAAAAATCAAATATTCAATTTCGTAAATTAAATAATTTTTTTTAAAAAAATTAAAGTATTAATTAAAATAAATTGCACTAATTGATCTTTAATATTTTTTATAAACAAAAAAAAATTTCTCAAATTAAATAGAACATTTAATAACAAATTGTGAGACTATATAATATTAAAAGAAAATCCAAATAAAGTGTATGATTTTCTATAGACTTGACGTGTTTAAGACTAACATTACATCACAGATGGGAGGTGCAACACACTTTGGAGTATCAAAGTTGGAGTAGGTGCGGGTAATTCCCCATACGCTCCGGGCTTCAGGCATGGGAGGTAAAGACATATGTATTACGAGACGACACGTCAATGTGTCGTGATGAATCTTTTAGACATATATATGCAAGGGACAAGAGTTAGGTAAAGACATATGTATTACGACTCCAATTTATCTTCTTTGTTACCTATTAGGTTGAAATTTAATAATAATTAAATATTGTTATTAAATAGATTCAAATTTGCAATCTTTCACTATAAATTTATCTCTTCAACCATTGTGTCAAATTACTTTTGATGTAAATATTAAGACACGTTATATTTAAAGTCTATTATGAATAAAGCTCTATAGAGTTTATATAAAACAATTTCATAATTTAAATATTTTAAAATAATATAATAAAAAACTAAATGCAAAATAATATAATACAATAAACAAAAAATATTCTTCCAACACACAAGTGAGTTGTCATAAGTTATGATTTTGATGACACATTAAATTGTGTCAATAAAGGTTTATGTTTCACTACACAATAAGTTGCATCAAGAAAGGTTATCTTTTTTCGACATATATGCATCGGCGAATGAATAAACTTCTCACAACATCTTTTTTATGTCGAAAAAGCAATTTATTTCTCGACACACTCTATGTCTTGGGAATTTTCTATTTTTATCGACACACAAGTATTGGCATATCGATAAAATTATGCCGACATGTAGCTTTCGTGTCGAGAAAAGAAAATCTATCTCGACTCACATTAAATGCGTCATCATGCTTTTCTTGAGTCAATATTATTTCCGTTATCTAAACACTTTTGGTGAGACTTCTCCTGACATACATATATTGTGTCACCAAGAAATAAATCATAACAGACCATTTTTCTTGTAGTGATCCTTTGGACAACTTCTTAATTAATTATGTAAATTGTGATGGCAAACCAAATTATGCTAAGACTATTAGATTAGCCAATTGTTGGCCAAATATAATCAATGAAGAATTGAATAATTGAATTAATGTGGCAATTAAGGAGTGGAATTTATTGTTTAGTGTCTAGAGTATGCTTGTTAAAATCTCGAGTTAACTAGTAAATTCTTCTGAGTTTACGGGTATACTACATGTAACCGTGTCAAATCGCTTCAAAACCGGAAGTAAGCTAAAATCGTTCAATATACGAGTTGACTCGGTACACTCAGTAAAATCGATCGATTCTACCAAGTTTATTGAATCTAGAAAATCTTGAATTTTTTTGTTAAATAACTCTAACCCATTAAATTTGTGTGGTAATTGACCCATTTCTATTATAAAATTCGATCAAACAAGCTATTCTAAGATTATTTTCATTCCACCAATAACCGATTCATTAAAACCTTGACCTCTCTTCTCTAAATCTCATATTTATTCTTCTACTTCTAAATCAAAACTTTAAATCACATGTCCTCAGCTCTTGAAAGAACTAGGACTTAAACTTGGGTAGATAGTTATAGTTTCTTATATAATTATTAGTATATTATTTTATTTGATAGTTTATTAATTATTTAATACAGATTATATAAATATATATTTATATAAATTTAGTGACGCATAAACTCTACGAATCTAAGTGTTGAATTTACCAGTCGAGTTTGCAGGCCTTGAACGAGTTTACGTAAAAGTTTAAAAACCTTGGCCTAGAGGAGTTATCTTTGTTGGCGGGTGAAGCCAAATATGCTGTGGAGGTCGAGGTCGAGATCATAGAGCTAGAGGTCAAGGTCGAGTTCTCGGAGCTGGAGGTCGAGGTCGAGTTGGCCCCACCTTTGTCTTTTTACATTTGTTTTGTTTTAAGATAAAGAAGCTCCTCTATAGGAAGAAGAAGTGTTTTATTCTGTTATGACTGATAGAGAGAGAGGCGGGAAGTGTAGGGAGAGAAAAGAGAGAGAGAAAGCAGAAGAAAAATCTAGGTTTGATTTTTCAACGAGTGTTCTCACTCCTTTGTGCTCTGATCTTGAGAGAAGATCCTTCTTGTACCAAAAACTTTTCTATCTAGTGAACTTTTGCAGAGTGCCTTTCTATGGAAACAAATTTTCTGTCATACTCCTTCTTTGTCTTTCTTGCTATGTGTGATTCATTGCAGGTTGTAGAACGTCAAGAGGAAGTTCCTAACAACTGGTATCAGAGCCTAGGGCTGGCTAATCGAGAACATCGAGGGTTTTTGGTGAAGGTCAATTGAAAGCAAATGATATGGCAGAAGATAAAATCAAAATCGATAGATTCGATGGGCAAGATTCCGGATGGTAGAAACTTCAAATTGAAGACAATCTTCGTCAAAAAGATCTCTACAAACCACTTGAGGGTTGGAAACCTAAGTTTGCCGAAGCAGACCCTGACAGTAGAATCTGGATGGAAAGTCCTTGATCGAAAGGCGCTGGGTGCGATTTGTTTAGGGCTAACAAAAAGGACATTTTACCACATAGCAAAAAGCAAAGACTGCAAAAGAAGCCATGGATATTCTTACAAATATTTATGAGAAGCCATATGCATCAAATAAGGTTTTTTTGTCGAAGAAGTTGGTTAATATGGAGTTATCTGACTCGGGTTCTGTTGCAAAGCATATTAACAACTTTACACAGGTCACAGAACAGTTGGAATCCGCAGGCATAAAGCTAAACAAAAAGCTGTAGGCTTTATTGTTTTTATGTTCTCTTCTAGAAAGTTACAACATTGTAGTTCAGGGCATTTCAAGCACTATGAGGGATTATTTGACTTTGGATGAAGTTGTGAGTCGCATCATGGATGAAGAGACACGAAGGAAAGCTTTTGGTGGAGAAAATGCTTCAGCATTTACATCTTCTACGACACTAGTTGTGGAGAACCATGGAAGAAGTAAAAGCAGAGGAAAATTGAGAGGGAGTCACAATCAAGAGGAGGAGGTCGGTGCAAAAAATGAGTGTTGGTTTTGCTACAAAATCGGACATTGAAGGTTTCAATGTGAAGCCTACAAAAACAAGTTGCAGGATGAGAATCAAGAAGCAAATGTGGTCAGTGATGAAAACCTGCTAGAAAATTTGTGCTTATCATCAGGGTTTGACTTGATGACCGACAAGTGGTTAATGGACGCTGGTGCTTCTTTCCATTGCACCTCACAGAGAGAACTATTTGCTGATTATGCCAATGGAAACTTTGGGCAAGTGGTTGTGGGAAATGTAACCACATGTCTGATTGTTGGAAAAGGGACTGTTGTTGTGAACGTCTCAAGTGGACTACGTCTAGTTTTGCATGAAACTAGGCTTATACCAGGATTGAAGAAAAATCTTATCTCAACCAGTAAACTTGACCAAGAAGATCTGGTAACAACCTTTACGTGCAGAGAGTGGAAGATAACTTCAGGATCAAGAGTAGTAGCAAAGGGAAAGGGTACCGGTACATTTTACCTTCTTCAAGGAGACAATATCAGCGATATGGTTGCAACTACAGTGACTACAGGAAATTTGTCTACTCTTTGGCATTATCGTTTGGGGCATCTTGGTGAAAAAGGTGTGAAGCAGTTACATTCAAGAAAGCTACTTCCAGGTTTCCAAAGGATTGAGTTAGATTTTTGTGAGAGCTGCATCTTTGGAAAACAAAAAGCAGTCAGTTTTCAGTTGAATGGGTCACAGAATAAAAGTCAAAAGCTCGAGTTGGTTCATAATGATGTATGGGGACTGCGCAGGAGCTCTCTTATGGTGGTAAGAGATAATTTGTCACATTCATTGATGATGTGACAAGGAAGACTTGTGTTTATGCTCTCAAAGAAAAATCTGAAGTATTTAGGTTGTTCAAAATGTGGAAGACCATGGTAGAAAAAAGAGATAGGCTGTCAAGTTAAATATCCGAAGTCTGAGAATGGTGGTGAATACATACATAACGAATTTGTAGAATACTTGAGTTAGCAAGGCATACATGGGTTGAAGTCTGTTCCTAGAACTCCTGAAGAGAATGGTGTCGCTGAAAGAATGAATAAGACCATTCTAGAACGTGCGAGATGCATGAGACTACATGCGGGTCTCCCACTACACTTATGGGCTGCTGCAGTCGATGAAGCTCTTTATCTTATCAACAAGAGTCCATCTAGTGCATTGGATGGAGAAATTCCACAAGAGAAATGGTTAGGAAAAAGGGTTAATTATTCCTATCTAAAAGTTTTTAGTTGTATTGCATATACTTTGATTGACAAGGAGGACAGGAAGAAGCTTAATGCTAATTCCCAAAAGTCCATCTTTATCGGAAATGGTGGTGATGAGTATGGTTACGGGATTTGGGATTATGAGAATAACGAAGTCATTCGCAGCCAGACTGTGGTATTCCCTGAAGAAAAGATTTACAAGGATAGTCAGACAGAGCATGGAAAAGCAAAAAGAATTAGAAGATGTTGAGTTAGATACAATGCCCATGAAGATGAATCCAGAGAATCAGAGTGCATCTTAAGAAGAGGTTCAAGATGAACCTATTACTAGTGAGGAGGCAGTTCAAGAGGAACATAATGACTTAGAGCAGACCAACAACTCTGAAATACCTGTCTTGTAGAGATCTACACGTGGAGAAGGAAGAAGGAAAATTTTGATCCACCATCAAATATTGTTCTGAGCCATGTCTTGTACACAGATTCGAGAGAACCGAAGACTTATGATGAGGCAAAGAAGGATACAATCTCACTTGCAGTGGGAGTGTGCTATGAAAGACGAGATTGGCTCGTTACTTCAGAACAAAACTTGGGAGCTGACCAAGTTAATAGAAGAAAAAAGGCCTTATTAAACAAATGGGTGTACAGGATTAAGAATGAAACTGATGGTAGTATCAGATATAAGGCCAAACTTGTAGTCAAAGGTTTTTCTCAAAAGGAAGGGATCGACTACTCTGAGATCAATCAGAGTTTGCTGAGTATTTTTGCAGTGGAGGATCTTCATCTCGAGCAGTTAGACGTAAAAACAACATTTTTACATGGTGACTTAGATGAAGAATTATACATGGCACAACCTAAAGGTTTTGAAGTCAAAGGTAAAGAGCACATGGTATGTCGTTTGAAGAAACACTTGTACGGCTTGAAACAAGCTCCGCGACAATGGTACTTAAAGTTTGATGGTTTCATGAAAGAAAAGGATTTGCACACTGTGAGTCTGATCATTGTGTTTATCTTCACAATTATAGCGATGGTGATATTGTGTATCTCTCTTTATACGTGGATGACATACTGGGGGCTAGTTCAAATATGAAGAGAATTTGCAGAAGAGAAGAAGAAGTTAGCATCACAATTTGCTATGAAAGACTTGGGAGAGGCCAAGAATATCCTAGGCATGAAAATCATCAGGGACAGGAAAAATAAGAAGTTATGGCTGTCACAAGAAGATTATGTGAACAAGGTGTTGAAGAGATTCAACATGCATAAGGGAAAATAGGTTGCGACTCCTCTAGCAAGTCACTTCAAACTTTCCAGGGATATGTGTTCGAGTACTCAATCTCGAAAAGATGAGATGGCAGCAGTTCCATAAGCATCAGTAGTGGGAAGTTTGATGTATGCTATGGTGAGCACGAGACCAAACATTGCACAAGCAGTGGGAGCAGTGAGTCGATATTTGCAGAACCCAGGAAAAGAGCATTGGAATGCAATGAAATGGATATTGAGATATCTGGCTGGTACATCAAACTACTCTATTTGTTATGGTAATTCATCTTTAGAATTACAAGGCTATGTGGATGCAGATCACTCGGGTGATTGAGATAGTGGCAAGAGTACTAGCCGTGAGTTGGATATCTCAACTACGGAAAGTCGTGGCTCTATCAACGATAGAAGCAGAGTATGTGGCGATCACAGAAGCCTCCAAGGAAATCATATGGTTACAAGATTACATGGAGGAGCTACATCGAAAGCAGCCAACCAGTACACTGTGGAGTGATAGTCAAAGTGCAGTGCACTTAGCTAAGAATGCAGCTTATCACTCAAGAACGAGACACATCAAGAAGCGTCATCACTTCATCAGATCAGCATTGAAGGATAATGAATTGAAGCTACAAAAGATTGATGGCTCAAAGAACCCTGCTGACATGTTGACCAAGGTAGTAGACGGAGAAAAGCATGTTTTCTGTACCACCACTATTGGTGTTGTTACTCCATGTTAATTGATGAGGAGTACTACAGAGGCACAAGTAAAGAAGACTGCGGTAAAGTTGCTTGGTACATCAGGTATATTTATCTTCAAGTGAGAGATTATTGGTGGGTGAATCCAAATATAATGTGGAGGTCGAGGTTGAACACGCAAAGCTAGAGGTCAAGGTCGAGCTCGCAGAGCTGGAGGTCGGGCTGGCGGAGCTGGAGGTTCAGCTGTCCCCACCTTTATCTTTTTACGTTTGTTTTGTTCTAAGATAAAGAAGCTCCTTTGTAGGAAGAAGAATCGTATTATTCTACGGTGACTAATTGAGAGAGAGGTGGGAAGTGTAGGGAGAGAATAGAGAGAGAGAAAGGAGAAGAAAATTCTGGGTTATTTTTCAGTGAGTGTTCTCACTCTTTTGTGCTCTGATCTTGAGAGAAGATCTTTCTTGTATCCAAAACTTTTCTGTCTAGTGAACTTTTGCAGAGTGCCTTAGCCTTAGTTGAGTGAACTTCGAAAACAAATTTTCTGTCATATTTCTTCTTTGTCTTTCTTGCTGTGAGTGATTCATTGCAGGTTGCAGAAGGTCAAAAAGAAGTTCCTAACAATCTCATTTGGTTTTCTATTTGATATATTTTAATTAAAGTTCACATGCATGGATTAGGATGTGATGAGATGCCAACAGGGGCAGTTCCTAAACTTCCATGATGACAAGGAACATATAGGTATTGCTATGGAGTGCATTGATAAATTTTTAACCATCTGGTCAACTGGTTTTTTTTATTTTAAAAACATAAATTTCAATAAATTATTTTTTTGTAAATATATTTTACATACAAAAATTGAAAAGGATAAACTAAATTTTATAAATATTTGATCAAATTTATATATTTTTTTAAAAGAGACAGTCTGATCACTTTGATTATTAGAGATATTTCACAGTGCATTCGATATGAGGGTACATTACTGCACTCTATAACATTTTATATATATATATATATATATATATATATATAAACAGTTTTGCTAAATCGCGTTCCGGAATGCCCCTTAATGCGTGCTCCAACCGTTACCGTAATGGAATTTTTGCTCCAAAAAAATTCCGTTACGGTAACGGTTAATATGCACACCTTAGCAAATCCGTATGTATAAAATATCTATATATATATATATATATATATAGTGCATCTAAAATCACATGTTCTCATTCTTTCTTTCGGGAAAAATTTTGAAACTTAGGATAAAAAATGGAAAAAAAGTGCTCAAACGAGAAAAGAAGAAAATTTGAAAACCGGCGCTATTCTTATTTCTGAAACTCAAGCACGCGAACCAAATTACATAACAATCCACTTATCACACGCTCATTACATTTTTTCGGAGAGTGAGGAAATGAACTCTAATCGTCGATTCCTTTCATGCGATTCATAGCCTTATATAAACGTTACTATATATTTTGAAGCTGATTTTCCTCCCTTAGCCAGTTCAAAGGAAAAAACGGCAAAAAAAAAATATAAATAAAAATAAATAAAACTAAAACAATTTCAATATATTCCGTATATGACTAATGAACTTTAATCATCATCCTCATTTTGGACAACTTTTAGTGTAAGAAAAGAAGAAGAAAGAAGAAGAAGAAGAAATCATTACCTTCTTCTTAGTTTCCTTAGGCTATGTGGCAGGCTTCTTGCAGGAGGCTTGCTTGGAAGCAGGCGGAGCTTTCGCAGCTTCCTTGCTAAGCTTATCAGCAGAATCCTTCCTCACCTGTCCAAAGAGTTGAGAACCAGCGGTTTTTTCGGCTTTCAGTGATGCCATTACTGTATATATATTTTTGAATTTTGTTCTAAACAAAATCTCCAGAAGAAGTAGGAGTTCGTTTGCCTGCCAATGGATGACATTTGCCCTGAAACAGTATATATATAGACATTTGGTGTGGATAATGACGGAAAAATTTGCTGTCTATGAATTTAAAAACTAATGTCCTAAACGACATTGTTTTGACCATGATTTTGAAAAAAAAAAAAAATCCAAAAAATTGAGACGAAGCAATATCTACTTCAGTACGAGTGCCAATGCCAAATGCTTCCAGATCTCAAGCTCTTCACCCCGTGCCACTGTTAATCCAGCCACCGAACGACGCGAATCATAGTGTCTCAACTTCCCAGGCTTGGAACAAACTAGCATCCAGCACTTCTCTCGATCTACCGACGGGCGTTTTGGAGCAACTCTTTGCTACCGACGATTGCCAAGCTCACAATGCAAGAATCAAGGCCGTCGGATCCAACTCTAGTTGTCAGAGCTTCTCCCGTTTCGCCGCCAGCTAGCATTCTGAGAAAGTGTTGTTAGCTTGCATTCCAAGCCTAGAAAAAAAATTAGGGCTTGAGATGTTCCAAAACCATTTTGCTCGATTCTTTAGGTTTTTTATCTTATGTGATTTTTTACCTACATGCCTATGTAGCTTATGATTGTTGGTTTTCTCATGGTTTTTGAAATAGGAAATTTTAAAATTTTGGTTATATGGTGCTGTCTATCTCATTGGCAGTATGTTGAAGCATAATAGCTTTTCATTTTAAACTATAACCCCTTACAATGTGAAGAAAATTTCTACAAGAGATTCTTTTCATTTTCTTGATAAAATATGGAATCTAATTATTTTAGCACTACTTTCTGTTTATATTTGTTATTATTGTTTCGAATTAGAGGTATATAAGGATTAGGATGTTATTGGCTATTTCTTTCCTTTCTGTAGTGGGATTTCAATTAGAGTTGGTTTAAACTATTTTTTTCGTGAATCCTATTTTTAGTCAACTTATTCCTTTCCTTCCTTTTTCTTTTAAAACTCTGGTAATTAGATGAAACTTCACTTGATAAGAATTTCATCCTTTTAAAATAG
This sequence comes from Parsonsia alboflavescens, assembly GCA_028571225.1. NCBI lineage: Eukaryota > Viridiplantae > Streptophyta > Magnoliopsida > Gentianales > Apocynaceae > Parsonsia > Parsonsia alboflavescens. The sequence goes on from JAOXNR010000869.1 coordinate 11,792, forward strand.
GCAAGAAATATCCAACTATGAAATGTTAGTTTCCAGAGCTTAAATTTTGAGATGTAAGTTGGACTGTTGAACTTTCAGTCTGTCCATAATGTTGTTCATATGTTTTTGGTTTACTGGCTTTTTTTTTGATGAAATAGCACAATGATATCGAGAAGCTCTTAGGTGTAATGTCAACATCAAGTACAAATCATGTCGTTTTGCATAAAACTGTGAATGTGGAGGTTACATGCGGTCAAGAATATTGCATTTCGAGAAAAATCCAAACCGAAAATATTAGAAGTGTTATAACAAAATTCAAGATAAGGAATCATGAATATTTTGCTTTTGCATTTAAATTATAAAGAATTGCTAACAAAAATATCATGTGTCATCGGATGGAATGTGTTGTGGGAATTTCTATTTGGATGATGAAATACCATCGGATGACTCTAATTTGGATGCCACTTGGATTTTACAGGAGCTGAATGCCAACATCGAAAAGATGTTGATGCAATTTGCATTCTGATTGCCAATGTGAAGAAGTTGATTTATTGTGTTTGTGTCCTTGCTGTACTTCACGGAGTTTTTTCGTCTGAAATTATAAGTAGAATATGTAATTTCGGAAGAGTCAATTTTATATGAAATACTATTATGATGTTCCTCTAGGTTATGCAACTTGTTATATTTTATTTTAGTGGTTTGAAGAGTTGTCAATTCATTTTCTGTGGTTTAGGGTTCATTTCTTATTTCCTGAAAATTATCGTCTCCATATCTATTTCTAGTTCATGAAGGAACATTAGCGCAGCATTTTGAAGTTGAAAACTGATCATTTGGAGACATCAGACATTTGATTTATGCACAATAGCTTGAGTTTTACATTTTTGGTGGTACCTACTATCTGGAATGTTGCTGAGTTGAATTTGTTAGAGAATTAGCTTAGGGTTCTTTTGATTTCACAGATTAGGTAGGAATTCCGGAATTCCTTTTGTTGTGGCCTCTGGGTATAAATCGATTTCAGAAATTGGGGTTTATGGGTACTCGGTGGAGAGGTGGGTGTGGTTTGTGATTATGTTTGGGGAACTGTTTTATCTTAGTTAGACTTTAATTTTTTTTAAAATGTGGAGGAGTTGGATGTTTGGAATCTGGAAGGTTTGATGTTTGAATAGACTGGGGTTTGATTTTCTTGGGAGCATTATTTGAAGGACTGAACTTTCTCTTCCTACTGGAAGTGTTTGTTTATATCATTTTGGCTATATAGGGAGTAGTAGAATTAAGCTTGGTGAATTGCAGACTTGAGACATGTTATATTGGCTTTCTTTTTGGTACTAATTGAGGAGTGAGTTCCAAATTTGGATTGAATCTTTTATACAATCCAAATTTGCATCAGCACATATTAATTAATTATACAATAGTGAAGTTCTTCTTCCGGTCTTTTCCATTGATGGTATACCAAGGATTTCCGGTATTGTGTTGTTTATTCTTTATGAAAATAATGACTGCTTTTACTTGTTGTGGATCCTTGGATACTCTAAAATATAATATCTCGACAATCTCATACGACGTCTGCTTTGGTTTTCTTCCATTGTATGGCCCTGCTAGATACCCTCATTGTACATTGGTAGATATGGCCTCTATTTCTTTGTTGAATGTTCAGAGTGAATTGAATATGTTTCTACTTGAATGAAACTACTATTGTTTTCTTTGCGATTTGCTAGGAGTTTCACTATGCTTGGATCAACTTTTGGACGGTTTTTGTATTTCTTAACTAATTACAGGACAACAAATTTTTTGCTTGTTTTTGCACATTTTTTATGGTTGGGAACTGTTGTATTTTTAACTAATTGGCAAGCTAAGGATGGCACAAAATCAAATCTTTCCTCTTGATTTGAAAAGTCTACTAGTTCAGTCACAGTCTCAAGATAGCCAGTAGCAATGTTCCAACACTACATCTATTTTGAAGGCAACTTTACAAATCACAGATGTTTACATTTGTTTCACTTCTTCCATAGCTTACTCCAAATTAACTAATTGTCTTGTTCCTTTGAAGCTTCTTCTCAGATGCCCATCAATTAAGGCAAAAAGAAATGTGCAAAGGAAAATATTAATAATTAAACATGCACCTGTTGTACATCTTAGAATTCTCATTAACAATCTAGGCGAATTCCATGTGTTCTTCCGATACAAATTTCAGAAACGAAAAGACAAAATAGAACAATAAAAAAGAAAGTCTTAGTTTGTATGGAATTACAAATCAAAACAATAGAACAATTTTTATTCAAGTCTGGGAATCTGAACAAGAGCGCATCAAAGCATCCCGTTCAATTCAATCTTGTCCTCTTGCTGGAGCACCCCATTGCGATGGTTGACAGAAGTAAAAATTTCGTTTTCTGGCACTTTCTTGGCAATTAGAACTCCTACGAGAGTCAGGAACTCAATTTTCTCAAACTTCACCAAACCATATGCAAAGAGATACTGAGTAGCTGCTAAAGTTGCATGTCCACGAAGATTAGCCAGCAAGCATCATTGATGATAGACCTTAGCTTCATAGATGGAAAATTTCTTGCCTAGTCACCACAAGACTTACTTGTGCAGAAGGAAAACGCTTATTGACTGGTAAATATAGCAATAATCAGAATCCTATTTCTGTTAAGGAACAAAATGACATGCTAAGCTATGGTATTAAAAGTTATTGACAGAATCTGCAAACCAGGATTTTGCTACTAGCACTACTAATAGTTTTTGTGGACTGTCCCCTCACCATTTCCACCATTTCCAGAAAGCAAAAGCTCAACTTAAACCAGGCAATATCAATGAATTATGAAGGAACATCTTTTGCTACTGCCAATATCAAGACAGCCCATCTAAAACGGAAGGCATTTTATGTTTCTAATTGAGAAACCATAAGAAAAATGCTAGCTAACATAGCTATCAGTCAAGACCAAAATTTACAAAACATTATGTACTCAATCCAAAACAAAAGGCAGATAAATATCCTACGAACTGCAGAATTCCATGCACCGGTTTATATTCATGAATATAAATTACAAATATATACTACCTTAAGTGAGCTCATATATTTATAGATATACTAAATTTCAAAAACCAGGACAGAAGCATGCAAGCCTATTAGGCTGAGATTTATCAATTGCACTCTCCAGCATTATGATTCATGTAAATGATAGTTACCTAGTCCTCAAGCATATTGAATGCATTGTTCCTGCTGGGAAAAAACTTTTCAGCATTGACTTTCCACTCTTCTTCAAATTTAGCAAGGTCATCTATTCAAAAAAAAAAGAAAATCAGAATGGTTCAAAGAATTAAGAGATACTTGATTAAGTTAAAATAAATGAACCTTCATTCAGATTGTGTAAAGTCTGTAATGAATCCATTCTGCCATCTAGATTGTTTTTTGTGGTAACAGAATGACCCTGTTCAATTGAAAAAAGGAAGAAAAGAGATGATCAAACAAAATGAAACGGTCTTTTTCTCCTTAAAGTTGAGTCACTCAAGTCCTCCAGCTATGACAAACCCCACACCAGAGATGGTGCTAAAAATCACGAACTTAACCATGCGTAGGTGTTGAAAAGTAAAATTTTAGTATATTACACTGTCTTGCATACGGACTAAGAACCTTTTGTTTCTCCTGGAAGATACCACTCTTTTGAATTAGAATTATGAAAATTAAAATAATTTCTTTAGAATGATTGGCTTTATGATCTATTGTGATTCACTACAATTTCGCTTTGACAGATAAAAGAAACAACAAGGTATTTAACCTTATTGTAAATGCCCTTGGAAATTGTATGCAGTGACTCGCCAACTATATTGTCCTCCTCCTCTATCTTTGCAAGAAACACCTAAACCATATAACAAAAGACAAAATTCAGATGCTAATTGCCAAAGCCAAGAGCGGAATTATGGTTCCCTAGCAAATGAAAAACAGTATGATAAGAGAAAATAAAGAAAAGAAGGCAATAGATTCCATCAATTAAAAGTTCTGAAGGCCAGTTCTATTGCCTCTCCTTCATGATTGGTATTATATATACAATTCTTCTATAAGGTGTGGGATGTCGTTCCGTTCCAACCTTGGGAAGTTGCGACACTATGATTAGCGTTGCTCGATGGCTGGGTTAACGGTGACTTCGGTTGAAGAGCTTGAGATCTGGAAGCATTTGACATTGGCACTCGTACTGAGGCAGATATTGCTTCGTCTCCGAAACTTTTTTTTTTTTTCCTTTTTCCAAAACCAAAGCCCAAACGACATTATTTAGGGCATTAGTTTTTAATTCGTAGACGGCAAATTTTTAAGTCATTTTAGCACACCAAATGTCTGTGCGGTGTTGCACCTTATAGAAGAATTGTATAGTGCATTATTAAGAATAGAACCAAAGTTTGCAAAGACTGTGGACATGGGTGGCACTCAAGTGAGGAGAATAGAATAAGTGGCTAATATTTGAGACATTTCATCTTGTGCATCAGATGCTTCTTTTTTCAATTTTATTGACTCCCACATTGCTTTCTTCTTATAGAAAAGCATATTGTATTGACGAATTCAAAGGTTTTGTTGAAATCAACTTTTGGAAATTGAACAAAAATTTGATTATGAAATGCTGCCATGATTTTGGAGAGTTTATGCCTTTTTTGTGATTTTTTTTATGCATTCAGCAGGATTCTTATGAGAGCAGAGTTGGGTGGATATATACATGGCGTCAAGATCTACACAAGTAGCCCCGTAGTTTCACACCTGTCGTATGCAGATTATCTGGTCATTTTCTGTAGAGCTACTAAAATGGAGGCTAAATCCTTGAGGTAATGTTTGGATACTTATTGCAGTTGGCCGTTAGGACAGTGGGTTAACTTTTCCAAGTCCAAGATCCATTTTAGACCAAAAGGAGTGCCAAGTACTCCAAGGAAATGATAGAAAGATAGGGTGATAGAGGGTCCCATTGCCTACGTCCCTTTTTCGTTTAAAGAAGTCACAAAGAGAACCATTGACTTGGATACAGAATGAGGAATGAGGTAGAGGAAACACATTCTATTATCCAAGCAATGAAATCTGGTGGAAAGTCCAATACTACAAGAGCACTTTTTAAGAAGTTCCAAGAGATAGAATCATATGTTTTTCTCAAGTCCAGCTTAAGTGTGCGTCTACGAGAAGTCTTCTTCCTGTTGTATTAGAAAACCAATTTTTGGAAGAGGTAAATATTCTCCATGATGCATCTCCCCCCTACAAAGGCAGCTTAGCTATCCTCCAAAAGCGGTGTAATTCGATTGGCAAGGATCTATTAGATGGCCTAGTAGATGACATTGCAACAAGAGATGAGCCTAAAATCCCCCACGGAGGAAGCATGAGGAGATTTGGGAACCAAGGCAATAACGGCATGCACTGATAGTTATGGAAATTGCATTGCTGATAATGACCCTAATCATCAAGTATGCAGTGCATACAATAGGTTCGATAGACCTTAGTTAGGTGTAATGAACAATTGTATGTTTTTATTTTAGTTTAAAATTGCGTAAGTTTTAAAATATATTGATTTAATCATTTAATTTTATGAAATTTACAGAATTATCTATCATATGGTAGTCTGTCCTTTAGACAACTTCTTAATTAATTATGTAAAATTGTGACGGCGAACCAAATTAAGCTAAGATTATTAGATTAGCCAATTGTTGGTCAAATCAGATCAATGGAGAATTGAATAATTTAATTAATGTGGTAATTAAGGAGTGGAGTTTACTGTTTAGTGTCTAGAGGAGTTATCTCATTTGGTTTTCTATTCGATATATTTTAATTAAAGTTCACGTGCATGAATTAGGATGTGAGATGTCAATATGGGCAATTCCTAAACTTATATTTTGATACTTTTGTTATTCTAAGGGAATGATGATTCAAATTTTCCATATAATATTGTCTTAATTTCAAGAGTTCTTCATAGTAATCACAACAACAAAGTTGGCAATTAAGTATAATTTGTTAGCTATGAATCATTTTTCTAGCTTATGTCATCTTTTAATGACAAAAAAAAAACCTTCATTGTCAAACATATGTACATTTTACCACGAAATATAATCTTAACTAAATGTCAATTTTAAGCTATGAAACAATAAAAAAACTGTCATTTAATTCTTGAATTAATATATTTTATCCATGAAAAATACACATGGTAGTTAATAGATATACTTTTAGGTACAAAATTGATATTTATAAGTAATGTGATTACTTTCAACGATGAAATTTTCATTTCTCAATTAACGATAGAGTCATTAACTACAAAATTCAACATTTGTAGGTAATTTTAAAAATTTTAGCTACGATAAAATAATTTTATAGCAGATGCATATTTATCTATAAATTATATAATTATTCTTTTTGTTGTTTTTTTTATATACTTTTTAGTTATTAGATAAATTATTTTTGAATACTTAATTATGAATATATATTTCATATGAATTGTTTTAAATCATCAAATTTTATTCAAAATTAATATAATCTATGGATAAATGTCATAACTCAATATTAAATATCAAAAGTAACATTGTTACAATGATTAACGAGTAAATTTATAATAAAAGGTTACAAGTTCGAACTCATTTAATTATTATTACAGTTTCGTATAGTTCAAATTATCCTATAAACTTTGCAAACTTATTTCATTGTCCATATAAAAAAGATATACATATAAATATATAAATAAATATATATATATTTATATATATATAAATATTAACTTACCACACAGTTCTCTTCATGTATACATGAATCATACTAGAATTTAGTCAGTTTTTTTTAACGAAAAATCCATCAAGAAATAAAAGAATCCGTAAGACATGGTATGGTTTTGATGGAAGACGTTGTCATTTTGAACCTCGTAACAAATAGGTGTTTTAGAATAAAATTTCAGCCAAAAAAAAATTTTTGATATTTTTTGACGAAATATTATGGACTAGGAATTTGTTATTTTATTATTTAATTTCTTACCGACATAATCCTTTTTGACGGATTTTTTTTTTTTTTACAAATGCAGTTCTGTCAATACTTTTTTCAATTCTATTTATTATTTTCTATATTTGGTGTAACACCCCTGAAATTGGATTGTCACACTCCACGCATTAAGCTAACCTAACATGCAAGATTTTTAGAATCTGTTAAAATTAAAAAACTTGTCTTACTCAAAGCTGTGACCTTAAAATTCAATTACAAGAATCCGATTCTCATCTTCAATTAATACAGGAATACAGAATTCATGCTTATCATACAACTAACAAAAACTTTCAAGGAACCTTACAATATTCACACTACCCAACATCCAAAGATCCCTCAAAAGAATACTCTCCTACCTCAAGACTAGCCAACATCTCAAACTTCACCTAAAAAGAACCTAAAAGAATAGAAAGAAAGAAAAAAAAATGAATAAGCATAAAAATGCTCAGTGAGGGAATCGTGTTTAACAATATAAAATTCTCAAATCAATTTCCATCTTTTTCTCAGAAATATATCAAAACTTATTTCTTGATCCAGAGCAATTCCTTAAACAATACATCCAAAGAATGTATCTGAATTTCATGATCAAACAAGAAGTCATATAAACTTATCTTTTAAAAAACGTTTTACCAACCTTAATACTCCAGACATGATTACGATTTTTAACCGCACACCTCAGATTCATGGATTTTAGTAAAGCGATTCCTTGAGTACCTACATATGGGGTCATGCAGTGAACTCCAAACCATGCCAAAAGTCCTGACAAAAATATATGAGCTCACTTTATAGCTGGGTCTGTTCACATATTTCATCGGCCTAACAAGACCAATAATAAGGATTTAAGGATTCAAACAATACTATATCTTATAGAATTACCAATACAATAGAACTAGAGAGTAGCTTAAGCTTTCTAATCAAAGGTTCACTCTATAACCCTATAGACCCTATATTCAAGAATCATCATCGAAATCATTCCAGAGACAACCGGACTAACGTGATGCCTCAGCACCACTCAAGAAAACATAAATATCATATTTCTGAGAATAAAACATTCTTGATCCACTTCTGGATTGTTTTAAAATAATAGGGAAATAAATTTCTTAATACTGTATTGCAAGGAAGTCGATCGAGATTTTATTTAAACAGTTTCATGATTACAAATAATGATATCCTGCAAATGGAATTAACCCAAGAACAATTCAAAGGTCAAGTAACGGTAACAAGAGTTCAAGATATCTGATAAAACTGAAAGAATAAAGAAGAACAGGAATTAAAGGAGACCTAAAGCAATAAACAAATATACTTAAACAAAGAACAAACGAATGATGATTACTTGAAGATACCCGAGAGTTATAATTAAAGATCAAGGTCTCTAAAAGTAATTAAGCTTTTTTTGGGGAATCCCACTTAAGAAATCTAGAAATTAATCAAGTACTTAATGGGGTAAATAAAACTACACAAAATCTTAAAGGTTGATTAATTTATCTAGGAAGCGTTTTATAAATCTTCAAAGTCTTAGAGTGAAGATTAAACTAAAAGAATGTTAATAATTAGAAATTATAATAACTCAAATAACAAGTAATTTAGAGGGGGGGAAAAAAAGTAATTTAGAGGAGTTGAAGACTTTCCATACAATAAAAGGCAGGGAGTATGAGAAATTCTCCATGCAATGTTTGACACATCAACCAAACCATCTAATTACTCCCAGATTTATCAACACTCCCAGTAATTAGGCATTCTGAAATCCCAAAAATGGTCAGAAAATAAAACAACCCCTGTAACTCCTCCCTTTTAAAAGTAGAGGACAATTTACTGATATAATGCCCGTTTGTTTTGGTTTAACTTAAAAACAATCACTTATTTTATTCTAAGCACTTATATGAAAAAAAAAAATCATGTTTATTTAGTTTGTTTTAAAAAAAAAAGAACAAGTTAAAAAAAATAAATAAATAAAATTTGACCTATTCTTTAAGCTACAAAAAGTAGCTTTTAAAAAATGCATTTCTCACTCTCCAATTTTCAGGTAAACTTTTTAATTCTTTCCTCTTATATTCTCTTTTTTCTTATTTTTTGTTGATTTCTTCTTATATTTTCTGTTCTTTTTTTCAATTCTCATTCCTTAACCCCCCACCCTGCCACCCTTCTCCAAGCACCTTCTGATTCTGTTTGTGTTTTTTTTTCCTCGTTCCGTAACCCCCACGCCCTCATTCCTTAAAACACAGAGTTTGGTTATTGGAAAAGAAGTCTTGGGTTTGTACTGATCATTTGACAAAGCCAACAAAACCGAACTCAAGTGAATTAAGCCCATGGAATTGTTCCTTGATATCCATCAATCTTCCTTCCTAGAAAAGTTAATTTCTTTTGCACATAATGTAGCACATTGAGCCTCAGATAGGTTCCTTTTTGTGTCGTTTCCATCTCCTTATAAATCCCGAACTCTTAATTATTTGTGAGGAGAACCAAGGTCCTTTACTTTGTAATTATGTTCTTGATGATGCAGATTAATACAATTGAGAATCTTTACAGGAAAAAAATAAGATATACTTCCTCCATCCAGAATTGAATGTCCCAGTTTCATTTGCATGCATTTTAATAAAAAAGTTTGACTTAGTTCATTAGCCCATTGCATTGTCAATTTTCTTAATAAATTTTTTATTTGTTTAGGAAATGGGACATTCAATTTTGAATAACTCAAAATGAAATATAAGACATTCATTTCCAAACGTAGAAAGTAGAAAATATTGTCTTCGTATTAAATATAAACCAATTCTTATATTTCATCCCTAAACAACTTTCGACTTTTAACATAGGTTCTTAATCTTTGTTTTCAATTTTTTAATCATCAATATATTTTCTACTAGTACAATAGGTCCTTTTAGCCAAAAATAAGAGATTTCCAACCAAGTCAACTTCTGTAATTTATTTCAATGGTCAAAGGACGGACAAATATGGAATTATACTATTCACAATATTTAAAAAATGACCTTTTCTAAAATAATAATAATAACGATAAATTTGACTTATTTTTTAAGATACAAAAAGTAGTTTTTAAAAAAGCACTTAACTCTCCAACTTTCATATTAACATTTTTGAGTTTTTTCCTTCAAGTTCTCTTTTCCATTTTTTTTTTCTTCTTTTCTGTTTTTTATCCTTTCTCTTTCTTCCTTTGATTTTTTTTTTTCACCCCGGCCTCCCCACCCCCCTCCTTCCAGTTCCAGACTTAAAGTCGGTTTTCATGATTACAAATAATGATATCTTGCAGAGGGACTTAACCCAAGAATAATTCAAAGGTCAAGTAAATGTAACAAGAGTTCAAAATATCTGAGAAAACTGAAAGAATAAAGAAGAACAAGAATTAAATTAGACCTAATGCAATAAATAAATATACTTAAACAAAGAATAAACTAATGACAATTACTAGAAGATACCAGAGATAATTAAAGATCAAGGTCTCTAAAAGTAAATAAGCATTTCTAGGGGAATTCCACTTCAAGATTCAAGTCTAAGAAATCTAGAAATTAATCAAGTACTCAATGCGAATTGGAGTTTCACTAATCCTACGATGCGGAGAGCAGAAGAGAGAGAAAGATAAGAGTTCAGAAACTTGAAAAGGCAAAGGTAGAAAATGAAAAGACAAAGACAAATTTTACCTTTTAAAACCAAAGAATCGGGCCTTTTGAGGTGGCACGAGCACCTAGACAATCCTAGATGCATAGGTGGCTCTGTCAGTTGAAATGACTGCCAGCCAATCGTCATATCAAGCTATCAAATCGTTTCACTTCCTAAAATAATCCAGCTGTTCTGAGATCGAAACATAGTTGCAAGCAGAACAAGCTTCTCGGAACAAAACAGACCTCGTATTAGTAATAAACACATGCTCTTTTTATTTTTTTTCTTGAAAGGACGTATGGTGTATACCATACACCAATGTCACTACCTTGACCACATTTTCTATCATGACAACTTGATAGTTAATGACAAACTAGACACTAAGCTTAATCTACGTATTGACAGCTTTAATTTGATATATTACATGAGTTAAGAGACTCAGTAACGAAGGAGAAATCTAAACTCAAAAATAGCTCGCTCTGACATGGAATGCTGACACTGTTCATCGCATATCTCACATCAAAACATTATGGATTAACCCACATAGTTCTACGTCTATATCAGGAATTAATGCCAACTAATCCAGGTACATGACATTTAATACCTGCATTTTCATCCCGTATCATTTGCTCATCCTACACTAATTAGAGCATCGAAGGAGTTACGGGACCACATCCACAACTCACTGACTACTTCCTTGCAGGTACCCGCAACATCAAGAACCAATGCCCCTTATTTTGTAATTATTTTATTGATGATGTTAATGAATACAACTGAGAATATTTACAACGAAAAAAGAAAAGAAAAAAAAGATGTACTTAATATTGGTTTCATATTAAATATACGCAAATTCTTATATTTCATTCCTAAACAATTTTTGACTTTTAACATAGGTCCACAATCTTTGTTTTCTATTCTTTAGATTCTCAATCCTTTTAACCAGAAAAAGAAATTTCCAATCAAGTCAGCTTCTGTAATTTTTTTTTCAATGGTCAAAGGAAGGACAAACATGGTATTTCACTATTCACAATATTTAAAAAATGACCTTTTATAAAATAGTAATAATAATAATAATAATAATAATAATAAATTTGACTTATTTTTTAAGTTAAAAAAGTAACTTTTAGAAAAGGCACTTAACTTTCCAACTTTCATATTAACATTTTTTAGGTTTTTCCTTCAATTTCTCTTTTCCATTTAGTATTTTTTTTTTTTCTTCTTTTCTGTTTTTTATCCTTTCTCTTTCTTCCTTTCATTTTTTTCACCCCCCCAATTCCCACCACCTCCTTCCACTTCCAGACTTCCAGTCGTTTTTTTTCTCTTCTTCTTCTTTTTTCCTTTTCCTTTTCTCTTTTTAGGTTTTTTATATGTCATCTAGAAGCTCAATATTTAATGTATAGAATTAAAAAATTATTTAAGTTTTACTTAAAATATTAAATATTAGTGCTTAGCATATTATAATTTATGAAATATAATCATTCTATCAAATCTTAAAAAATTATAACAAATACAAAAATTGTTTAAAAAAAATATTATAGGCGCATTTTCATCCGAACAAGTTCTAATTTTAAAAAGCACTTATAAATTATTATACCAAAATACAAAACAACTTAACTTCAGAGAAAGTACTTTTGTAAAAAGCACTTCTAAAAAAGAAATTTATTTATAAGTCCAACCAAACGGGTAATATTACTAATTAAGTCACTGATAGTTATTTTGTAAAAATTAAGGAAACTTTTTTTTCCCTTAAATGTCCTCTAATTATTCTTTCAAAAATGTGAACACCATTTCACTATATATCATTTGAGGGGTAATACAGAAAAAAAATACATTCAAATAACTAATTAACTAACAACAATACGACTTACAAATAATTACAAAAAAATTTAGTTAAGATGACTTATATTTAGTAATGGAAGGAGAATTATTATTACGACGTGTTTTAAAATAGTCTAATACCATATTTGCCCTTACTTTGACCATTGAAAAAAATAAAGAGGTTGACTTGGTTGGAAATTGCTTTTTCCAGACTAAAAGGACCTATTGTACTAATAGAATATAGATTGAGGATCTAAAACATTGAAAACAAGGATTAAGGACCAATGTTAAATGTCAACAATTGTTTGGAGATGAAATTTAACAATTTTCCTTAAAAATAATTTGGATTTTTTTTTTTTTTTTTTGCTCTCAATGGCCATAGAGGTTTTTATTTTTTTATTTTTTTTAATTTTTCATAAAGAAAAAAAAATTAAAAATGACTTGCTAATTTTTAGCTGAGATGGGAGACATATTGAATGGAGGGAATCAAGATTAGGAGGTTTGGTCTGCAAAGAACATAGATATGTATTAAAGATATGGGAAAATGAGATTTTCAATGAAAACAAATTAATTCTGTGGGTGCACAATGTTGTTCCTAAAATGTCCATAAGGAAAAATAAAAATAAAAATAAAACTTTTTCAGTGAAATTGGTCTGAAAACTTCATTTTTAGGGTAAATGAACCTTGCTGGCTTCAGAAAAAAAAATATGAGACCTTAAATGATAAAAATAAGATGTGGACATGCATGACCAAAACAAAAATATTATGAGATTAAATTGAGGATTTTGCCCCACCCAATCAACAACAATTTATATCATATGGGTGGGGATCGGCTATGATACCCATTTTGAAAGGGGGGAAAAAATCCAACAATTTATATCATCTCAGACACATTTAAACAAAAATATATAAAACTTTCAACAAAATATATCATCTTAAAAACTTATTTTCTGTTGTGTGGAAACTAATTACTAAAATATTATGTATTTTAGAATACAAATAAATTACTCAGATTTGATGTAGATGAGTTGGCTAAACATGAGTAACCTTTGATAGACAAAGTTGAGGTTAGGGTTTCAAGCCCTTCAATCAACATAAATAATATATATATATATATATATATATTGAATTCATAGTTAGAAAGAGAAATTTTAACTTGTAGAAACAAATTTTTTCGTTTCAAGTACCAACTGACCGAAATGGATTTTTTCCGTTTCAGAATAACATTTTTCATTTGAACATGGGTCTTTAGGGTTTTGTTCGAGTTTTGGATCACCAGCGTGTTTGTCTTCAATCACAAAGAATGGTGGATGTTTTCACTTGTGTCTTGGTGCATACTTCTCATCAATAGGATAAGCCTTCGTTGCATCTCTCCCAATAAATTCTTCTTGTAGCAGCTAATTCTTGGCCATATGTTCTTACACTTCGTCGCGGGAGAGCGTTGATATGTGTTGCTAGTAAAGACAGAGTTTGGTTATTGGAAAACTTGTATTGGGTTTGTACTGATCATTTGACGAAGCCAACAAAACCCAACTCACGTGAGATCTCAACAGACTTATGTAAGATCCAAACTTCTCATAATTCTGACCAAAAAGTAAGGATGGACCTTTCTTTGTCAGTCCATGGAGTTTTATAGCGCGTCTCGAAGTCAAGAGAGACTTATGTTAATTTCCAAACATAGTTCACTTTTTTTTTTTTAATTTTAAATACAAAAATGATTTTGAGGTGTGTAAGAACTAACCCTTGCACAACTACATTAAAAATAATTTTGATTAATTTGATTTTAATTACTTTACTAGACATATTTAAAATACTGTGTATTAATTTTATTTTTTAATGGTAAAATTTGAATTGAAAAAAAATTAGTAGATGCCGGTCATTCCCCATTTGCTCACAGTGCGGGCGTCCCCCCGCTCCCGAGTCATTCCGCAAGTGAAGTCAATCAAAATTCCACCCCGCATCAGCGAGGACAACCAACATGTGTCACTCAAGGCACTCGTTACAGAAACTACACTAGACCAGTAAAACCTTACTGGCCATATTCAAGCGATTCGCAATTCCATTTCCCATAAATTTTACAGATTCATTATTACGTACTTTGTTTGATTGGTCTATGTAATTTATAATTATGATTCTTATGAAATATCTATTCCTTTTTTAATTAGGAATTCATGTGAAACTTGCGCTATGCTCGGTGTGTGCACATCCCAAATATAATTAAAAATCACTAAATACAAATATTTTACTGCAACATAAAGAGAATCTTGTTGTTATTTAGTATCACTACTAGAGGGATGCTATTTTGATGCAATTTAAGTAGGGAATTAGCTACGGTTCATGAATCGCAACAAAACCGAGGGTGACAACATCGATTAGCGGTGGTTTTGATCAATCGCCGGAAACACCGCTGCTAAGTCATCCAAGATACCACCCCATGGTAGAGAGTAATTGGATTTACATTAGACTGCTATATTTTCCGAATCATTTTTTAGCAGTGTCATAAATCATTAATTTTTTTAAACAAAACTACATATAGCGGCAATTCCAAACTGCCGCAAATGCTAGGACTTGGGTTGGGGGTTTAAGTTTCGACCGTAGCTATATTTAGGGTTTCTTTTTTATTTTTCCTCAAAAGAAAATTTAATTATAGCGACAGTTTGCACCGTCACTATATTTTCAGACATTTTAAATATACAATTTTTTTCCCAATATTTTCGAGTTTTGTTCCCTATTTATATATAAACATACATACAACCAATTCATCCAATACAAGTCTATCAAATATCACCAAATATATATATATATATATATATATTTATATTTATATGTGCATATGCACTACAACAAAATGGATAAACAACGACAATCACTACGAGAATTAGAGGTATCGTCTACAAAATTATTTGAAGTTAAATAATGAAACTTCGTAGGCATTTTCTTTTGTAGACGAAAAAATTTCTTAGCTAGCTTCGTCCCCTAAAATGCATCGCTAAAATTATTTAGTTACGAAATTGAAATATGGTAGCCAATAATATACTTTCTCTACAATTTTTTTTTTAGCTAATTTCTGTTTTTAACTTTTTGAAAATAAAGAAATAAATAAAAGGATTTTTTGTCCATTTGGTCCCACAAGTTTGGACTAAAATACAATTTCGTCCCAAATGTTTTTTTTTCAGTCAAAACGGTTCTTCATGTTTTTACGGGTAACTTGAATGGTCCAAATCATAAATTCTTGGCCACTCACATGGCGGAACCTATCACTTGCACGGCACGTGAGCAATAATTTCATCATTGCAAGCTCGGAAAAGATTGTCGCCACCCAAACTTTTCTGCTCTTCTTCTCCAACGACTTCCGTTGCTGTTTTCTTCTGGATCCAACTTCTCATATCCAACTTCCGGATTTCCCCAATTGATAGGGCCAATTAAATCAGTGCTGTTGAGCTGGTGTCTGAAATACAACTCTGCAGTCCCTGATAACCAAGAATCCACTGTCTCTCACATTGACGGTGTGCAAGAAATCTCTGAGTCCCCTTAGAGTTACGAGGCAAGCGATGGAAGAACCCGGTGCTTCGGTACACAAGAGAACTTCATTAAGGGCTGTCCATGGATTCACGACATCTCTGGCTGTTCTTCAAGTTCTGCCTGGGCATTATACATCAATTCCCTTGCATATTCGCCGACGTCAATTCCTTTCCTGAAAGGAATTTCTGACGCCATCTGCAACGACAATCTTCTACCCATCCTCCGAGATGAAGTGGGCATCCTCTCCCAATGGATTCTTCTCATCCTCCTTGGGCAGGTAACAAGAAGTCGTAACCATCTTGGTTCTTGATTCGAAAGGGGTGCACCATTCTATAGAACTCTCTCAAACTGAGTGGAAGAGTTCTTTCTTCATGCAAGAATTTCTCGATCCCGTGATAACCATCTTACCATATTTTGTATTACTTTCTTAATAATAACTCTGATACACTTGAAAGAGTGAAGATGGAGAGGAGGAAGGTTGCAAATGATAAAGGAGAAAAAAAAATAAGTAAAGAAAAATAGGATGGAAAAAAAAAACAAAAAAAAAAGGACAAAGTAATGAAGAAAATGAGAAATATTTTTTAAAAAAAAAAGGAGAAAAGGTTGAAAAATTAATATGAAAAATTAGAGAGGTAAAAGTGCATTTTTCGTTAGTTTAAAAAAAAAAAGTTCAATTTATTTATTATTTTTTTTCTTTAAGCTTATGCCTTTTTATAGAAGCTCAAATAAACAATTTTTTTATATATTTTAAGTACTTATTTTCATAAATTAAGTGCTTATTTTTATAGAGAAGCCACTCCAAACACATCCGAAATAATCCGACAATCCTCAATTCACCATTTAACGGGAAGGAACTCCATTCAATACAAAAGGGATAGAATTTTTATAGATACCTAAGTCTTACACCTTTCCTTCACTTTTCAATGAGGGACATTGGGAAACTTGGGGGACATGACATGCCTGAAGACCTCATTCATTCTTATAACAAAATTAATTAGATATCTAATTGTTGTGTTTTCACCAATTCACATATTTTTATCAATCTCCTCGGTAGGTGTTGCATATTAAACATTCAAATAGAGACAATGTATTTCTGCAGAGGAGAATGACCACTCCCACCCATTGCCTCAAACCTCCTTTGGAATACAAATAACTTTTTTAAGTTCATTTACTATATGAAGGAATACATACCTTTGCATTTTAATCTTTGTCAGACCGAGCATCTGTATACATTATTTGATCAGAGAAGTAGAGAAAACAGACAAGTCTATCTTTGCGACCCCTATCTATATAGGTCCATTGGCTTACATGAACTGAAAATGAAAAAATCTGGTTCTCGGTCAAATGATTCTTGATGCCATGTAGTCTTGCACCATTTTCTCAATTGAGGATAGGGATAAGAGCGAACACTGATTGGTTGCTGACTTGGTTTGAGAGTGATTTGGTGGTCGAAATCACATCAGGATAGTTTGCAAGAAGCTGTTGGATCTCAACTTGATGAGGTTTTGTTGGGGGCGGCGTTATTGATCTCGTGCAAGTGTTGTAATTTTCAAATAGAATCTGGAACTTGTCAATTGTTGCAACACTTTATTGTGCAGGGGTTCCATATTCTTGAATTGGATGCCTTGTAATTGTTGAACTTCGTCGTTGCTCACAAATGACATAGAAAGTTTACTGCTATCTAATTGCAACTAGTCCAAGAGTTTGCAGTCATTGCACGCCAAGCACAACTTGACATTATGAAAAATAAAAAAAATGTAACACATATAGTTTGACAATTGTAGTGTAGGTTTGGACGACTATCTTGAGATTCATACACCTTACTGTACTTGCGAGATTTTCTCCATTCCCCACCATCACTTGGAAGGATTGATCTCTAATGATAGACAATCGTAATTTGTTACACCATCAATTAGGATAGTCACATCTCGTTGTTTGATTTTCCCTACCATTCGTAAAGTCTATAGCTGGATCTGGATGGCTTGTGCTAGCCATGGCATGGAATGATATCTCAAGTACTTGCTTATTTGAACTTGAGTCCTCAAAGGCTTTGTTCGAGCGTAGGATAATCTGGATGTTTGTCTTCGATCACAAAGAATTGTGGATGCACTTGTGTCTTGGTGCATACTTCTCACCACTAGGATAAACCTTTGTTGCATCTCTCCCTGGCTGGCCTCTTCTCCAGTGAATTCTTCTAGTGGCTGCTAAGTCTTCGATTGGGTGCTTGGTCAATAATTCCTGCACTCGGAGCTGTGGGAGGGCGTTGATAAGTGGTACTAGTAAAAACCGAGATTTTGGTTATTTGAAAAAGATGTACAAAATAGTTTAACAAGGCCAACAAAGTCCAACCCACATGAATCAAGCCCATTAAGGTCCAAATTATAAATGGGCCTTATTTTTGAAAGATCAGTCCAACCCATTTAGGTAGGGAGCCCTTTTGACAGGTATAAGCAGAAGTGCCACAGACGTAAAAGTAAACTGTAACAAACAAAAAAATAAACAGAGTATTTCTTAGTCAAATAAATGGGAGATCCAACTGCTAATAAATGGGTTACCCAGATAAAATGAGAAGCCTGGTGAAAGATCCAGTCTCCAGACTTCTCACAATTCTACACAAAAAGTAAGCGAAGACCTTCAATGTCAGTCCATGGATTTTGATAGCTCGTAATTTGGAAGTCAAGACACGTGAGAAACCCAAACAATTGTTAATTTATTTACTTCGCTCGTCAAAAAAGAATGGCGTTGATTGACGAAGTCCTCTTCATTTAGAGCGTGTAGTTTCGATTTGAATGCGATTGCATATACAATAAATTCTGCAGGCATGTGTTGGGCAGTGCAAGTGTTCGAACCCGATCAGAGAGATATTGAAGCAAAACCCAGCAGCAGAATACCATAAAATGAGCAGCAAATGCAAAGCCAAAAATCCAATAAATATTCCTTCCCCTTATTACGCTAATTTGATCATACTTTGCTTCTTCCTGATTTCAATTCCGTTAGTCGTCTCCCTGAATAACAGTAAGTACTCTGCAATAACTTCAGTTTTGTTTGCATTTCTCGTTTTTCTTTCATTTTATTATGGAAAATAGTTTGGCGCATGCAATAAAATGTAAAGCTAATTTGCTGTCTAATATCATTATTTTCTTAGGGAATGTGATTCTAAAGGTCATTTAAGCTGAAGAATTATAAATCTTGAGTTTTTTTTTTTTTTTCCTTTAGGAATTTGTAGTTTTATGTAATAAAACATGAAATAATTAGAATATAAAATAATTAAATTATAAACAATTCGAATATAGAGAACTATCAATACATATTTACTGTTTACAATTTTATGACATAAATATTACAATCTTTTATTATTTATTACACCAATTGATTAAACAATTTAAATTCTAGAGATAACCTTTTTCAATTACGATATATGTAATGACAATTAATAAATTTCAAGGTCAATTTTGGTGTAATGTCAATCAGATTTTGAGGAGAATGTGACTTTAAATAATTTTCAATCACAATATGTATGTGTGTGTGTGTCTATATATATATATATATATATATATATATATATATATGTATATAGACGATAAATAGAAATTAAGGTCAATTATTGTAAAATGTCAATATTTTTTTAAAAAAAGAGAATTGTGCTTTTGAAGGATATTTGAGTCAAAATATTAAGAAAGTTATAAATAAGAAGTATTTTGAAATTTGTAATTTCACTTTTTATATTAATAAAATTTTGTGATTTCATTAGTTTTATGTTTATTTTAAATAAATATTTAGTTTTATGATAATGTTTAATATTTATATTCAATGGCTTTGAATAATTTTGAATCATCCTTGGGCCGATACATACCTCTCTCGCATCGTGTGTCGGTTAAACACTAGTTACTAGTAATATAATCCTCTTTTTATAATTCATCTTCTGCAATATAATTAAGCGTAAAATATTAATGCCACAAAATCATCTTTGTTTTCTGAATAAAAAAAGGGTATTAGATTGAATTTAAGAGTTTAACATTGAATGGTTAATTTTATTTTAATCCATTTTACTAGGTGTATTTAAATATGATTTCTTGATTTTAATTTTTATGGGTATAATTTGAGTTTAAAAAATTATATATAGTCCAATTTTATTGATTAGAAGAAATTTAAAATTTAATTTGAATTTGGATTTTGAGAATGAAAAGTAATTTTAAGTTATAAAATAAATGTCAGAAAATGTTATTAATAAGATCTAAATACTTCCTTTTCTCAAATCGAATCCTTATTTTTATTTTAAATTGTATAGAAATTAAATATTTCAATTTTTAAATTAATTATAAATTATTATAATAAAAATAAATTAAATCAAGCTGTAAAATTTAAAATTCTTTTCTCAAATTAAGTAGAACATTTCATAATAAACTGCAAGTATATATAATAGTAAAAAGAGTTATTGTATATTTTAAGATTCCACCTTTAACCTTGTGCAAGCTTTGATCCTTAATATATATATATATATATTTTTTTGGCCCTTTTCATCCTTAAATATTTTTCGATTGGATATTTTGATTCTTGGGGTCGGATTTTTTTAAAAAAATCACCGAATTTTGACGTCAATAATGATCTAACTAAAATAGAAAGAGTATTATTCTCATTACACTTCATCATAATGATGACACTTTACATGTGTATTGAAATGTGTTTGAAAATCTAGTGTTTAAAAAAAAATCCAATCAAAATTATTTAGAGATGAAAAGGGCCAAAAAAAAATATTAAAGATTAAAACGTTGAAAAGATGAAAGCTTGAGTCCGAATATCTATAATAATTCATAGCAAAAAAAAAAAATCCAAATAAAGAGGAGTATAATTTTCCGTAGACTTGACGTGTTTAAGACTAACTTTACATTACAGGTGGCGGTAGCAAAGTTGGAGTAGGTCCGGGTCATTCCTCAACTGCTCCCTCTAAAGCCGATCCAAGTTCCACCCCGAATCGGGCCGGCCACATCACGTACAGAGCCCTGATGGGGCCCCCTGTATGCACAACTAATATTTATGCAAATTGCATTGTTGCATCTAAACCATGCTCTGCATACAATAGGTGCGACAGACCTTAGTAAGGTATAATGAACGATTGTATGTTTTTATTTTTAGTTTAAAATTACGTAAGTTTTAAAATATATTGATTTAATCATTTAATTTTATGAAATTTAAAGAAATATCTATCATAAGGTAGTCTGTCTCTTGGACAACTTCTTAATTAGTTATGTAAAATTGTGATGGCGAACCAAATTAAGCTAAGATTATTAGATTAGCCAATTGTTGGTCAAATCTAATCAATGAAGAAATGAATTAATGTGGTAATTAAGGAGTGGAGTTTACTGTTTAGTGTGTAGAGGAGTTATCTCGTTTGGTTTTCTATTCGACCTATTTTAATTAAAGTTCACGTGCATGAATTAGGATGTGAGATGTTAATAGGGGCAGTTCCTAAACTTATATTTTGATATTTTTGTTATTCTAAGGCAATGGTGATTCAAATTTTCCAATGTTTTAAAAATCAGATCGATTATCGAATCGAAAAAGTTATTGGTTCACGATTTAATCATCCAACAGTAATTGAATCGTAACTAAACCGGTAATCTTATATAAAAAATAAAAAATATTTTTTTTATCGACAAACTTTTTTTGTTAGTAATATAAGATATAATAATTTCATCATATAATAATAATCAAGTTAAATTTATAGATATGATATTAATAGTTTTTTTTATAATTAATAATTATAAGTTCTATCTTATAAGGATTTAAAAATGATAATTTTTAGTATTTGTAAAGCTTGAAGATTTTTAAATATTTTTTTATTTATTAATATTTAATAAGAGTAATTGGATGGTTAAGAATCAAACATTTGGTCAGTTTTACGTTTTGGTCTTTAACCCCCCCTTTTTTTTGTCACGTTGGTCCTCGAACAAATAACTATTTGACAACTTGATCTTTCGAACCCTATTCTTTGAAAAAACCATCGAAAAGTTCAGTCAACAACCTCTTGACCAAATTAGGGGCAAATTCAATACTACACTATTCTATTTGTCAAAAAACGAGTATAAACTAAAATTTTGCTGAGCTAAATTCATGTTTTTGGCCCAATTAAATCCATTTTTTATTAAGCTAGAAATCTAAATTTAGCTTAACAGGATTTCAGTTAATATTTGTTTCTAATTAATTGAATGACATAGTACTGAATTTATAACTATTAATTTGGTTTGTAGAACTGGTGTTTTCAAAAAATATGATTAGAAGGACCAAGTTGTCCAATGATAATTTGTTTGAAGACCAACACATTCAAAAGAATAAAAAAAAGAGTTTAAGGATCAAAGTGTAAAATTGACCAAACATTAGGTCCTTAAATGTCCAATTATTCTATTTAATAATGAAGTATATTTTGAATAAATTTTTTGATTTTAAAATAACTAACTACGTAAATTTATAATTTGATTGAACAATGATTTAATATTAAAGTGTATATAAGTTTTTTAAAATTTGGACAAGTTTGGCCTCAATTTGGGTTTTTTGAAAAATCAATCGGTTCAACATTAGACCGGTCGGTTCACTAGTTTACTAGTCCAACCAATTGATTCATCCCGATTTTTCATTTAAAGAACGATTTTGATGAAAAAAAGGTTTAATGCTCTCTTGGGAATTGGTTTGTTGACTCACGGTTTGACCAATCTAACCAACAGATCCGATCTGTTCACTTGTTTACTAGTCCAACCAATTGATCCGTCCCGATTTTTCATTTAAAGAATGATTTTGATGAAAAAAGGTTTAATGCTCTCTTTCGAATCGGTTTGTTGACTCACGATTTGACCGATCTAACTGACCAATCCGATCTGATCTGAAAAATAGTGAAATTTTCCATATGATATTATCTTAATTTCAAGAGTTCTTCATAGTAATCACTACAACAAAGTTGGCAATTAAGTATACTTTGTTAGCTATGAATCATTTTTTGTAGCTTATGTCATCTTTTTATGACAACAAAAAAAAAAAAAAAAAAAAAACCTTCATTGTCAAACACATGTACATTTTACCACGAAATATAATCTTAACTAAATGTCAACTTTAAGCTATGAAACAATAAAAAAAAAAAATGTCAATTAATTCTTGAATTAATATATTTTAACGATGAAAAACACACGTCGTAGTTAATAGATATACTTTTAGGTACAAAATTGATATTTGTAAGTAATATGATTACTTTCAATGATGAAATATTCATTTCTTAGTTAATGATAGAGTCATTAGCTACAAAATTCAAAATTTGTATGTAATTTTAAAAGTTTTAGCTATGATAAAATAATTTTATAGTAAATGATTATTTATTTATAAATTATATAATTATTCTTTTTGTTGTTAATTTTTATTATACTTTTTAGTTATTAGATAAACTATTTTTGAATACTTAATTATAAATATATTTTATATGAATTGTTTTAAATCATCAAATTTTATTCATAATTAATATACTCTATGGATAAATGTCATAACTCAATATTTAACATCAAAAGTAACATTGTCACAATGATTAACGAGTAAATTTATAATAAAAAGTTACAAGTTAGAATTCATTTAGTTATTATTAGAGTTTCATATAGTTGAAATCGATCCTAAAAACTTCGTAAACTTATTTCATTGTCCATATAAAAAAGAGATATAAATATATATATATATACATGAACACTATTAGAATTTAGTCAAAAAAAATTTTTAATCAAAAAATACTTCAAGAAATAGAAGAATCCGTAAAAAACAGAATGGTTTTGATGGAAGTCGTTGTCATTTTGAACCTCATAATAAATAGGTGTTTTAAACAGAAATTTCGATCAAAAAAGGATTTTTGACAGCTTTTTGACGAAATATTACGGACCAAGAATTCATTATTTTATTATTTAATTTCTTACAGACATAATCCTTTTTGATAGATTTTTTTCACGAATACGGTTCTATCAATACTTTTTTCAATTCTAATTATTACTTTCTATATTTGTTGTAACGCTCGCTATTCTAACACGCAAGGCTTTTAAAATCTGTGAAAATTAAAAACTTTACTTACTCAAAGTTATGACCTTAAAATTCAATTACAAGAATCCAATTCTCATCTTGAATTAATATAGGGATACAGAATTCATGCTTATCATGCTTATCATACAACTTACAAAAATTTCTAAGAAACCTTACAATATTCACACTACCTAACACCCAAAGATCCCTCGAAAGAATACTTTCTTGCCTCAAGGCTTGCCAACATCTAAAACTTCACCTGAAAAGAACCTAAAAGAATAGAAAGAAAGAAAAGAATGAATGAATGAGAATAAAAATGCTCAGTGAGGAAATAATGTTTAACAATATAAAATTCTCAAATCAATTTAACTCTTTTTCTAAATATGTTAGAACTCATTTCTTGATCCAGAGCAATTTCTGAAACAATACGTTCAGATAATGTAGCTGAATTTCATGATCAAACAAGAAGTCATATAAACTTTTCTTTTAAAAAACGTTTCACCAACCTTATTACTCTAGAAGTGATTACGATTTTCAATCGCACACCTCAAATTCATGGATTGTAGTAAAGCGATTCCTTGGGTAACTACGTATGGGGTTAGGCAGTGAACTCCTCATCATGCCAAACCTCTTGACACAAATATACGAACTCACTTTATAGCTTGGCCTGTTCACATAGGTCATCGACCCAACACCTTCCTGAACCATTCAGGGTCCCCAAGCTATACCCTGGCCAGTAATAAGGATTCAAACAATACTATATCTTATAGGATTACCAATAAAACCAGAGACTAACTTGAGCTTTCTAATCAAAGGTTCACTCTATAACCGTGCAGACACTATATTTAAGAATCATCTTTGAGATCGTTCCGGAGACAATTGGACTAACGTGATGCCTTAACACCACTCAAGAAAACATAGCTATCATATTTTCGAGAATAAAATATTCTTGATCCACTTATGGATCTTTTTAAAATAATAGGGAAATAAATTCCCTAATCACTGTATCGCAAGGAAGTCGATCGATATTTCATTTAAACATTTTCATGATTACAAATAATGATATCTTGCAGACAGAATTAACCCAAGAATAATTCAAAGGTCAAGTAACTATAATAGGAGTTCAAGATATTTCATAAAATTGAAAGAATAAAGAAGAATAAGAATTAAAGGAGACTTAAAGTAATAAACAAATATACTTAAACAAAAATAAACAAATGACGATTACTTGAGGATATCCGAGAGTTATAATTAAAGATTAAGCCCTCTAAAAGTAATTAAGGGTTTCTCGAGGAATCCCACTTCATGATTCAAGCACAAGAAATCTAAAAATTAATCAAGTACTTAATGGGGTAAATAAAACTACCCAAAATCTTAAGGGTTGATTAATTTATCTACGAAACGTTTTACAAATCTTTAAAGTATTAGACTGAAGATTAAACTCAAAGAATGCTAATAATTAGAAATTATAATAACTCATATAACAATTAACTAAGAGGAGTTGAAGCCTTTCAAGAAATAATGCTTCCAATGAGATTAAAAATTAAGTGAAGTCAATAATAATAATAATAATAAAGGATTAGGATTTAAGAAACTAATGAAAGTAACCTCAAGATGAATTTTAAGATAGTCTTAAGGTTAAAAGAATAAATATGAATTAAAGCATTAAAATAATAATTTGAGAATAGCGTCAAGGGAGACATGAATTAAAGGTTTTTGCACAATACACTAAAGCCGTGTATATGTGTAATTAGAGTTAGGCAATGGCTGCCAGGTTTTCTTCTTGATTCAATATAGATATAGGTATATTTTTGGCTGAAATACAGGCTGCAAATGTCACAATAAAATGAAGTTCACAAAATAGTATATTGTGTGTGAGATTGTGCCGCATGCTATCCTTAATTTTGATTGCAGAACAGATAGCCGCAGAAGTTAGTAACTTTCTGCCCAGCATTGCTGTAGCCGGCTAAAGTAAGAATAGACAATATATAGGTTCAAAAACAGTTCTCAAGTCATGGTTTAATAATAAATCATATTATGGCTCTCACTATCCCTATACTCTAAAAATCCTTCAAGTTGATTTACATGTTAAGTTGCATTACTTGCCTAAAGGCGAGTTTGGATAGACTCAAAAAAAGTGCTTTTAAAAAAATTAAAGCAGTTTTGTGTTTGGATGCTTTTTTATAAAAGTGTCTTTTTAAAATAAAAAAAAATTTATAAAATCTTTTTTCATATGATTTTATTACAACTTTATACTAACTTTTAAGATATAAAAGCTATAATATATATAAAATCAATATTTAATATATTTAACTTAAAATAAAATTAAGATTATAAATTTTTAATCTTTAATAGGATGATTATATTTTCATAGGTTATAATACATTAAAAACTAATATTTAATACATTTAAATAAATTTAAATTATTTTTTAACCTAATACATTAAACAAAAAACCTTTTTGAAAATATCTCAAATGAAGATTGATTGAAAACTTTTTAACACAATACATTAGAAATCAAAACTTTCTAAAATTATCATAATTTTTTTTTTTGATATATTTTTATTCACTATAAGTTATAAAGATATGCACATGATTTTTTAAAAAATATTTTTAAAATTACTGTAATAAAAAAAAAAAGGATAAAGGAGGAAAAAACAAGTAAAGAAAAATAGGGGGAAAAAAGGGACAAAGGAATGAAGAGTTTTTTTCCGGAAGGCCTTCGACCACTTGGGAATAGACCAGGGCTCACTGATAAAGTCAGATGCAGGACCAACTTCAACGGCAGTACAACGCACCCGATGGGAGTCTTTGGGTCCCAACTTAAAAGGCAACTTAAAAAAACAAAAGAAGCACCACCGCACAATAGGTAGAAGAGCTGGGGACAGGGCCCAGGAGGAGGGGGTGATAGAGTGTGGGTGCAAAAAAAACGATACAATTGGTAGGAAAAAAAAAGGGAAAATGAGAAATATTAAAAAGAAGAAAAAGAAAAGAGAAAAGGTAAAAAAATTAATATGAAAAATGAACTATTTTTTTAACTTAAAAATTAAGCCAAAATTTAACCCTTTTTTTTGGCTTATGTTTTTTTACAAAAACTCAAACAGAAAAACTTTTTTTCATTTAAGTGCTGATTTTTTGTAAAGAAGCCAATCCAAACACACTATAAATAATCTGATAATCCTCAATTCACCATTTAACAGGAAGGAACTTCATTCAATACAAACGTCTACCTACACAGATCGAAAGTTTACCTCAATGCAATGATTTGTGGATCGGATCAGCAGGTCCAACCGATCAAATCGGGAATCGGCCAGTTGATCGGTCTGGTTTAAGGGTAAAAATCTATTTTTTCAAAAACCGACATAATTTCATCAAATCATTTTGAACTGGCCAAACAATCGATGAACCGGTGGACCAGCTGATTTGATATCGGACCGGTTCATTTCCATTCTAAAAATTTCTGGGACTAAATTGTTAAAATTAAAAACTTAATACACTAAATTGATAAATAAACAAAATCAATTTCTACTTTTTGACCTAACTTCTCTTTTTCCCTGATTTTTCTCTTCGTCTCTTCCGATGAAACCTCAAACCAACAAAGACAACAACAGTTCTTTTCTCTTAACGATGAAGCTCTGCTCTACACTCTTCAAACTTCAAACGATGACGAAGCTCTGCTCTGCACTTTTTTCCCCTAATTTTTCTCTTCTTCTCAACTTCAAACCGACGAAGACAGTAGCAGTTCTTTTCTCTTGACGACGAAACTCTACTTTGCACTCTTGAAACTTCAAACGACGATTCTGCACTATTCTCTTGCCAATGGCAACCGTTCTCTTTTCTTGAAGGTTGCCGGTGTCTGACCATGATTAATTTAGATTATAAGAGATATTGGACATCCTAGGATGGTTTCAGGCAACCACCGAGTAAACAGGGAACTATGGAAGAGTAAATTATTAGTAGGAGGGACAAGTCATCTGACCGCACAAGCAGCTGGATTGCTCTATATGTTGAGGGCTATTAGTAATATTTAATATTTTCGAAGTTGAGAGGGCCATAAGAGAAAACAAAACTCTATGGATATTGACAAGTGACAACTTCATGTCTTCTCTTGCCCTCCATTTTAGAGATAACATATGTACCCATTTCAAGATCAAAGACTATTTCTTGAAAATAAATATTAACTGTTCTCCATGCCTAAAATCTTACTTTATTTCTATTATTTTTATTGAATAAAAGATTTCTTTTTAAAGTTAATAAGACATTAATTATTTTTATTCTTAATATACTACTCCTAGTTTCAATTATTTACCCATTAAATCATTTAATTTGTAGAATATTATAATTTGATTTTAATGAAAAATGAGATCATGACAGGTTTATTTTTATAAATACTTTATATTTACAGATTTTTATAATTAGTTATAAACTAATCCTAAACCATCTCATGTTTTTTTCATTTATTTTATGCATATATATGGTTAATTTGAGAATAAATTATATTATTTGATATATTTCAATTTATAAAATAAATATTTTTTAATTATTAGATTAATCGGTTCAATTACTAATCCAATTACTCTAATACCGATTGAACCATTAAACCTTGAATAAATAATTTTTTCGATTTGATGACCGGTCTGATTCTGAAAACATTGCTTCAATGTACCGGACAATAAAAGATAGGGAGTAAGAGAAATTCTCTATACCATCAACCAAACCAACTAATTACTCCCAGATTTATCAACACTCCCAGTAATTAGGCATTCTAAAATCCCCAAAAATGGTAAGAAAATAAAACAAACCCCTCTAACTCCTCTCTTTTAAAACTAGCAGGACAATTTACTGATTTAGTGCCTGTTTGTTTCGACTTAATTTTAAAAATAAGTATTTATTTTATTCTAATAAGCATTTACATGAAAAAAAAAAATCATCTTTGTTTAGATAGATTTTTTTTTTCAAAAAGCACAAGCTAAAAAATAAAGTTAAAAATTTGACTTATTTTTTAAGCTAAAAAAATAGCTTTTTAAAACACTTTCCACTCTTCAATCTTCAGGTTAACTTTTTAATTTTTTTCCTCCTATATTCCCCTCTTTTTTATTTTTTGTTTATTTCTTCTTATATTTTCTTTTTTTCAATTCTCATTCCTCGCATTATGTGTATATTTTTATATATTTATTTGATTTAATTTTTTTCTTTTGGTTTTAATACATAAAAGGTTAAAAGA
>JAOXNR010000870.1:0-10563 GCA_028571225.1 Parsonsia alboflavescens
TAAGAATAATATCTCTTGATAAATAATTAAGGAAGTAGGAAGACAATAAATAAATAAAACACTTTATTTATTAATAATATAATTACATGCTCTAGGGCATGCTAATATAACAGGAATGATTTCGAATATACGGGAATCGTTAGTGTCTTGAATTTCTCCCTTTTGAAGAATCTATTTACTAAGCATAATTTATCCTTTCTGGAAATTCTGGAACCTCTCACAACAACAGACAAAATTCACCTAATTTCGCAAAGATTGGGTTTTAACAGCTGCTACACAAATGTTAATTGTAAAATTTTGCTCTTCTGGGACAGGCGAATTAACTTTACTAGTTTGCAAGACTCTGATCAAATGCTGACATGTAGTTCTAATTCAATTTCTGACAAAGTGGTTTTCTTTTCTTTTGTCTATGCTTCATTCTATTATGTCATAATTAGATCACGCTGGGAAAGCATGGTTGCCTATGCATCAGATTGTCAGGCTCCTTGGTTGATTGGTGGTGATTTTAACCTGGTCCGATCTGCTGAAGATTGTTTGGGTTCAACTCCAGCTAGGCTTCTAATGCGTGAATTTGGGAATGCAATTGAGGATTCAGAATTAATTGACATGCCTTTGATCCTAGAGAGATTACCAGAGACATTCCTACTTTAATTTTGAAAGCTAACAATCGATTTTTATCTAATTTGCCACTTATGGAAGAACTTAAGACAACGGCATTTGATTTGGATGGTGATAGAGCGTCGAGTGTTGATGGCTTCCTAGGGAGCTTTTACACTTCCTTTTGGGATCTTATCTCTACTGACATGGTACAGGCGATGTGTGTGATGCACTTATAATGGACGAACTCAAAATCGATTGAAATTTGGGGGCCTGTTTGGAAATGGTCCAATTAGTCATACTCATCGCATTTTTCGAATTCGTTTAGATGGTTTTCGGGCCCTTTAAGTTTTTAGGCAATTTCAATTATTTTAATGGCGCTTTGGTAATTTTTGCTTTTCCTCTTTCTATATAAGTTGTTTTAGGTTTTCAATAGCAGCAGACTTCGATATATTTTTGATTTTGATAATCATATTAGAGAACAATTTGTTCCTATATCCAATTCTAATTCTTGTTTAGCCAATTTTCTATTGCGTTTCGGCATCAATTGGTATCAAAGCCTAGGTTGCTTGAATCAATGGTTGGATATAATTGAGTTGGTCGTGGATGGAGGGCAAGTGGTGGCCGAGGCTATGGGGTTGTTCCTGAAGCAGATGAAGAACCTCGTCTAAGGGACCCGCGAGACATAGAAATTGAAGAACAAGGAAGATGAATCCAGGATTTGTAGTGACAACTTGCGGAGGCGAGATTGGGCATTCAATCCGAAGAAGGAGCGGAATCTGAAGATTCATCTGTTGATGAAAAGGAGGACGTCACCCTTACGGGATTCTAAATCGGGGATGAAATCGAGGGATACGACCTGGAAATCAACCCTCTTCTCATAATTTTCGGGATGAAAATCAAGATTCTTGAGTTTCACGATAAGGCTCATCTTGATGAGTTTATCGACTGGTTACATACAATAGAGAGATATCAAGGATCTGACGGAAGAATTGAAAGTCAAGTTAGCGGCTATTAAGCTACGAAACAATGATGAAATTATTGCAAAAAATTTTTTTGCAAACTCATTATAGGTGGGAAGCATTTATTGAGTATCACACTATTATGCAATGAGATTTAACAGTTGAGTAGAACATCGAGGAATTTGATCAATTGCGGATGCATTGTGATGTGGCTCAGTAAGGTGAGCAAACAATTGCTCGACGTTCGGAGAGGTTGCGGTATGAAATCTCTGATGTTGTCCAATTACAACAATATTAGACCTATGAGGATGTGTGCAAATTGGCCTTGAAGGTGGAAGGTCAGTGTTAAAGGAAGGACGATATTTCCAAATTCCAGATCCAGTGGTCAGGCAAAGAATCCAGAGGAAAATCCAATTCGACAGCAGCTGCAGTTAAGGGTGTGAGTTCCAAACCTACATTCGAGGAGGGGCAAAGTAGTGCTGGAACAAGTAGGGGAGTTGCTATTGGAAAGCGATGTTTTAAGTGTCAAGGACTCTAACATTTCGCTAGTGATTGCCCAAACCGATAGTTTGTGACGCTTGTTGAAGAACCCGTCTATGATGAATCTGAAGGCAAACAAAAGATTGAGAATGCAGATACAGAATGAGAAGAGGTTATCTATTCTAATTCTGGTGAGTCCCTAGTCATTAAAAGAATTTTAAATGTTGTTGTGGTAGACGATAAATCGTGGCTTAGGCATAACATTTTTCATACTAAGTGCACTCATGGAGTAAAAATATGCAGTATAATAGTAGATGGAGAGAGCTGTGAGAATGTGGTGTCCACTATCATGGTGGAGAAGTTGGGGCTGAAAATAGAGGCTCATCCTCAACCATATAAGTTGTCATGGTTTAGGAAAAGGAATGAGGTGAAGGTGTGCAAGAGATGTCTTGTGCAATTTTCGATTGGGAAAAATTATATTCATGAGGTGTGATGCGATGTAGTTCCCATGGATGCTTGTCAAATTCTATTAGGGAGGCTGTGGCAATTTGACAGAAAGACATAGCATGGTGGTTTTAGAAATACCTACACCTTCAAGAAGGATGATTGGACGATTACCTTAGGTCCATCAGAATTTCAGGAAGAGGCACTAAATGTACCTCAAATTTTTACATTGTGGTAATGGAGTGAAATTCTGATAATCTTGAAGTTCCTACATAAGTTGTGCTGTTGGTTGAAGAGTTTGCTGATGTTGTACCAAAAGAGATTCCACCAGGGGTTGCCGCCCATGAGAGACATTCAGCATTGTATTGAGTTCATTCCAGGAGCTGTTATCCCCTAGAAAGTAGCTTACAGAATGAGTCCTAAGGAACATGACGAGTTGTAGAGGCAAGCGTAGGAGCTATTAGAGAAAGGCAAGGTCCGAGAGAGCATGATTCCCTGTGCAGTGCCAGCCTTGTTGGTTCCTAAGATGGATCATGGAGGATATGCATAGATAGCAGAGTTGTCAAAAAAAAATCATAATGAGATATCATTTCCCTGTCCCCCGATTTGATAACTTGATTGATCAGTTACATGAGGTGACTATCTTTTCTAAGATAGACTTGGGGAGTGGTTATCATCAGATTAGAATGCGACCTAGAGATGAATGGCAGATGGCATTTAAGACTAGAGATGGTTTGTACGAGTGGATGGTGATGCCCTTCAGGTTGTCTAGCTCGCCATGCACTTTTATGAGGATGATGAATTAGGTTTATCATCCTTTTATCAGGCAATTTGTGGTTGTTTATTTTGATGATATTTTGGTTTTTAGTACTTCGATTAAGCAATATTTGCAGCACTTGAGAAAAGTGTTTGACATTTTGAGGAAGCATAAATTGTATGCCAACACCAAGAAAAGTCACTTGTTAACTGATCATGTGACCTTTTCGGGTTATATTGTCTCAAGGGAAGGCATTCAGATGGATCCAGTTAAGATTGAGGTCATTACGAATTGGGAGGCTCCAAAGAATATTCATGAGGTACGCAGTAGCTTCCTTTAATTGAAGGTTTATTCTGGATTTCTATACTATTATTGCAACTCTTACGGATAGTCTAAAGGGAAATAGATTTGTGTGGACCAACGAGGCAAATGTTGCGTTTCAGTTGTTGAATAAGAAGTTCACTAAAGCAAAAGTTTTAGTACTTCTAGACGTTAGTGAGGTTTTTGAGGTGCATTGTGATTCCTCAAGCCTTGGTACTGGGGGCATCCTAAGTCAGAAAAATAAACCTATGGCATTCTACAGTGAGAAGTTGAATGAAGCGAAGAAAAGATATTCAACTTATGACAAGGAGTTTTAAGCCATGGTGAGGGGCTTGGAGCATTGGAGGCACTACCTAATCTCGAAAGAATTTGTTTTGTATTTTGATCATAAGGCCTTGAAGTACATTAATGGACAGCATGAGCTGAATGCGAGGCTTGCAAAGTGGATGGAGTTTCTTCAAGCTTTCACTTTTGCCATTAAACATACAGCAGGAGCGTTGAATAAGGTAACAGATGCATTGAGCATAAGACATTCACTGCTATCTACAATGTAGGTGAGAGTTTTGGGCTTTGATTCTTTTAAGGATTTATATGTTGATAATCCTTATTTTGGAAGTATTTGGAGGATGTGTGAAACAGGGCCCTTTCAGCAATTTTTTTATTATGGAGGGTTATCTTTTTAAAGATAGCAGTTTGTGTATTCCTCAGTATTCTTTGAGGGAATCAATTATTACTGAAAGTCATACAAGAGGTCTAGTTGGGCACTTTGGAGTGGATAAGATGATGGCCTTGCAATGCGAGCACTTTTATTGGCCACGAATGCGGCGTGATGTTACTCTATTTTTAGAGAGGTGTAGAATCTATCATGCGGTGAAAACCAAAGGTACCAATACTTTTTTATATATGCCTCTACCTGTTCCCAATGCTCCATGTGAGGATGTGAGCCTTGATTTCATCTTGGGGTTACCAAGAACACAACGGAACAAAGATCCCATGATGGTGGTTGTCGACAGATTCTTGAAGATTTCTCACTTAATTCCCTTTAACAAGACTTTTGATGCTTCATATATTGCTGGATTGTTTTCGGAGGAAATTGTTAAGTTGCATGGAGTTCCCAAGTCCATAACCTCAGATCGTGATGTGAAGTTTGTGAGTCACTTTTGGCTCACTCTTTGGAGGCACATGGGAACCAGATTGCAGTTTAGCTCTTCTCATCATCCCTAGACTAATGGGTAGACTGATTTGTATATAATTATGCTAAGTTTTTATGTTCTTTTTATGTCATTATCTTACATAACTTAGCTTAATTATGTCATTTTTGATATATTTTACTTCCCTATGCTTGATTTTTGTTTGTAGGAACATTCGATTGAAAAAGAGTCAAGAAATTACCAAGTTAAACGGATGCATGTCAGGAGCCATTCGGCGTCGGACAGCATGCCGGATCATCTCTGGAAACTGCTCAGATCTTGGAAAAAATAGGACATCTGGCACTCGACACTGTTGACGGCTGGTTGACATCGGCGAAGATTTTTAGTTTTATTAGGATTTGATTTTTTTTAGAAATTACTTCATTTTGTAATAGGTTTCTACTTTATTATTAGAATCCTTTTAGGTAACTACTTATTGAGAGTCTTTTACTTCTACAAATAGACGCTTTGTCATAATCTTAGATGCACAACAACTCAAGATTGATCTTCCGAGGAATTCCGAAGAGAAAGGGTAGATTTTCTCTTTCTCTTTTCTTATGTATTTTTTTATTTTATTAATCGTTTCTTGTGAGTAATATTGATTTGTTAACAAGAACATGAAGTAGGTTATTTTGTTATGGGGTTCTGAGATTTGCTTTGTTTTCTATTAAAGATTTGATCTTTATTATTAAGTATTTGTGCAATTCTTGTTTTCATCTTATTAATTATGTTTATTAATTTAGACCGATCACCTAAATTAATTTGTATGATTATACTGTTAGGGTTTAAATATTATTGTTAAGATTGATAAATCCATAGGTAGCAATTATTGTTTGAATTAGTTTTGGCTAACAACTTTATTTAACGATAGAGGATTGTATGAATCATATTGAATGAATTAAAGCTACTTTGTTTATGCGATTTGACGTTGGTGATGCTTCATGCTTATGCAATTTAGTTGATTAAATTTATAGTTCGTTATGACGTAAGTTTAATTGATAAGATTAGTTATTTTATTTCTCAATACAAGAAGTATGTCTATTTTAAAAGATAGAAATTTGAGAGCTAAAACAAATTCTAAAATCAACTACTTAGTTGTGTTATTTGATCAATGATTAACCCCTTAGCAATTGACCAACGGATTGTTTCTTGTTAATAGCTTTCTCATCTATATTCTCCTTTCTAATTTAGTTTCTTTGTTTGATTTTATTTTATAAACTCTTTCAAAAATTCCTCCTTTTGTTACTTATTAATTGGTTTTCTTTAAACTGAGATTCAATTCCTTATGTGTTCGACCCTACTTGCTCTAACTGCATTAGTTTTGGTAGATAAGTTTAATTTGTTCGTGTTATAATGCATGGTCAAATTTTGTCGTCGTTGCCTGGGAATTGTTATTGATGTTTAAATCTTTCCAATTAATCTTTTATTTTTTTATTTTATTTAATTTTTTTAAAAAATTAGAATTCCTCCTTTTTTCGTTTCGATGATTCTTGTGTTGCTTATGTGGATAATTTTAAGTTGATGGATAATAATTTTTCTTATTTTGTTAGGAATGGTGATTACATGGAATCATATGCTGGGCCATGGGAGCAATATCATAATTTTCCACAATATTCTAACCCATCTAGTTCTCGGTTTGATTTTTCAATTCCATATCCTCAATCTTTTAATATCCAAGTTTTCAGAATGCCCAATTCTCATTATCCTTCCAATCTTTCCTCTTCTCAAAATCACTACCAAGAGCATTCCCTTAAAGATTGGATGAAAGAATTAGTAACCAATACCCTCATCTTTCCAGAGAAAACTATATTAAATTTAGAAGACCAGATAGGATATCTTACTTATGAAGTTAGTCATCTAGTTCTTGGTTTGATTCTTATTTTTCAATTCCATATCCTCAATCTTTTAATATCCAAGTTTTCAGAATGCCCAATTCTCATTATCCTTCCAATCTTTCCTCTTCTCAAAATCACTACCAAGAGCATTCCCTTAAAGATTGGATGAAAGAATTAGTAACCAATACCCTCATCTTTCCAGAGAAAACTATATCAAGTCTATGAAATTTAGAAGACCAGATAGGATATCTTACTTATGAAGTTAGAGAGCTATTTTCTCAAATTTCTCCCTAACAATTTCTAGGTCCTGAAGAGGAAAATTTCAATGATAACTTTCAAGCACCAACTTTAGAGGATAACCAAATTTTACTTGATGACAACATTCCTAGCAAAATCGAGCCTCCATTAGAATTACCTTATCCTTCTCTTGAAATCCATCTACCTTTACTCAAAATCTCATCAAACCAAATAAAGAGGAAATTTCTAAGGAAAGGGAAAATAGAAGGAAGCCCAGATGATTTTATATTTATACATGATATTAATGGGTTTTATGATATTAAATTTACAAATGTTCCTTTATTTTCTGATAATGATTCCCTACATGAGAATTTATTTGCAAAATGTCCAACAATAGAGGAATCATGGATCCACATGGAGCATATGCTTAAAGAATTATCATTTATGCTTCCACCATTCCATGAACGAGAAGGAATTGGATAACAAGTGGATAATGTCGAGCCAAACGACGTTGACCAAATGCGCTTTTGGGAGGTAATCTAAGAATAAGATTTCCTAATTTATGCGCTTTTGTTTTCTTTTCATTTTTTTATGTTTAGGTTATAACCCCATTTCAAATTTTTAGAAAAGAATCAAAGCAAATGAAAACGGAAGAAAACAGAAGCTGGCACAGGACATCCGGCGCCGGATAGTCTCGAGAATGAATGCAAAAGGCCATTTGGCATCGGACGTAGCGCCGGATAGAGGACCGGATAGGCTCGGGAATTTTTTAAAAATAGATACAAGGCTCATCCGGCGCCGGTGCCGGACACACCCATAAACCCGATTTTAACCCACTTTTCCTTTCTTTTCTATCATTCTTTCCTTCCCACATTTGAATTCCTCTCTCCCTCTCCTCACAAACCCAAAACCCTACCTCTTTCCCCTCTCAATTCTTCCGCAAATCTACCATAAATGTCATCCAAATTACTTCCTTTCTTCCATTAACTTCATCCCCCATCATCAATCTTCATTTTTTCTTTCTCTCTCTACACCAATCTCACACCCATTTTGCCACCCAAACCTCATAACCGAGTTTCACATTGGGCATGCTTGATGATTCAACCAATTGCTAAGGAAGTTTGGTAAATTTGTTCTTTAACCCTCTTTTCTATTTCGTTCTATTGGTTTTTGTTAATTTTTCATTGCATTGCATTTTATTGTGATTTTTGGAGGAGAATGGGCATTTGTTGATTGGAGAGTGTTATGTTGAAGTTGTGATTGGGTACTTGTTATTGCATTATCCTTGTTTTCTTGTGACACAGGGAGCTCAAATTTGTTGTTAACATCATTTATTTCTTGAAAAAAATTTGAGTGCATACCAAGTGTTTGTGAGAATGCCTAGGAGAGAAGCAAGGTTTTGCTCATCTTGAAGAGAAGCATCTCCACAATCATCACCTAGTTTGCACAACTTGGGATTCAACTCAATCATTGGCTTGATGCTCAGGTTACCCATCTAGATTCTTACAAGGAGCTTCTTCTTGAGTTCTCTTGTAGAGGGTGACTATATCTCCTCCTTTTTATTTTTCTTTTTCTTATATATCTTTAGTGTCATTGAGGACAATGCCAGCACTAAGTGTGGGGGTGTTGTCTTTTATATGTTTATGTCTTGTTGCATGTTTCTATTCTTTATTCTCATTTATGATATTTTTATGTTTAGGATAGTTTGTTTTTATTATTTTTTGTTACCAATAATATAATTATTAATCTTTGAATTTGGACATGAGATAGTTGAAACCTTTTTGTGTTTGATATTATTTCAACTTCTTTTTCCTTCTATAATTCCAAACATCTTTTTAAAAATTCACATAACTTTACTAGTTGAAGCTTGAAAACTTGATTTTGAATCTTGCATAAAATTTTTTAAAAAAAAAAAGAAAAAAACAATTTTTTTTTAATAAAATCTTCATCAATCATTTTTACACTAACGAGAAGGATTGATTAAAAGAATTGTCTTGATTTTAAATTTCACTTTTAACCACATTTTTTGTCACTTTAGAACTTGTCTTTACACATGCTTGAGGCGAGATCCATAGAGACGTGGTTAACTCAGGGATGACATAAGGCCTTCTTTGACTCGTTTGTGCCTTTCTTTAAGTCTACCATTTTACATTATATCCCTTGGTCCTTATTTGAACCTAAATGATAATAGTTTTCTAACTATTCTATTTTTTTGATTTTAAACCTCGTTATTTACTCTTCTACCCTATATTTTAAATGTTTTTAAGAGAATAGAGGGCTTGTTCTTTCGAACTCATTTTTTTTTGCAAGAGTTGAATGTTTGATGAAGGGTGAATAATTGAAGGTGAAATAAATATATGAGGAAGGTGATGAATGAGATACAAATATATATATATATATATATATAAAGAGAAAAAAAGAGAAAAGGGGAAAGTGCTTTGATGTGTATAAAAATATATATAGAGTATGAAAAAAAAAATGCTCTATTATGAAAAGAAAGGAAGGAAGAGCAATAAAAGGAGTTGGAGAAAGAAGGAGATTATTGGTTTATTTTGATAATTGTAATATGAGTTTGGCCTTAAATTTTGAACTTATCTATTCTCTCATATTATAATTTGTTATCCTTATCCTTCGTTTGTAGCCAAATTCCAAAAGTCTAACATTACAAGCCAAAAGTCCTATTTGACCCGAGTAGACCTATTTCTATCATTAGTGGAGAGTGTATGGATTGACAAGCTTTTATGGTAGTGATTTCTTCTTTAAAGGCTTCATGTGTTATTCTTTATTTAGATAATTTGATTTATTGATCTTATCTTTGGTTTAATTCAAATGATTTTCAAAACTTGAAGATT
Source organism: Parsonsia alboflavescens (assembly GCA_028571225.1). Classification (NCBI taxonomy): domain Eukaryota; kingdom Viridiplantae; phylum Streptophyta; class Magnoliopsida; order Gentianales; family Apocynaceae; genus Parsonsia; species Parsonsia alboflavescens. The sequence goes on from JAOXNR010000870.1 coordinate 9,676, forward strand.
AAAAGATTTTTGGTTATGTTAGATAAAGAATTCAGTATATCTTGCCTAAATTATATAAAGTTGTCACACACTATGCACTTACTTGTTTTAATGGGATTTGTGGTTTGGTAAAGAAGGGATAATAATTCATTACATATTTTTGATTCACGTTTATGTTTGATTTGGAGATTGCAATATGAGGCCTTGTGTTATTTTTGTTGTTTTTTGGGTTGGGAATTAAAGACAAATTTGTACATAATTATGCTAAGTTTTTATGTTCTTTTTATGTCATTATCTTACGTAACTCAACTTAATTATGTCGTTTTAGATTTATTTTACTTCCCTATACTTAATTTTTGTTTGTAGGAACATCGGGTTGAAAAAGAGTCAAAAAATTACCAAGTTAAACGGATGCATGTCAGGAGCCATCTGGAGCCAGACAACATGCCGAATCATCTCTGGAAACTACTCAGATAATAGAAAAACAGGGCATCTAGCGCAAGACACCATTGACTGCTGGTTAACCATGGCGAAGATTTTTTGTTTTATTAGGATTTGATTATTTTTTAGAAATTTCTTCGTTTTGTAATAGGTTTTTACTTTATTATTAGAATCCTTTTAGGTAACTACTTATTGAGAGTCTTTTACTCCTATAAATAGACAATTTGTCATAGTCTTTGATACACGACAACTCAAAATTGATCTTTCGAGGAATTCCGAAGACAAAGGACATATTTTCCCTTCCTCTTTTCTTATGTATTTTTCAGTTTTATGATGTGATTTTCTTGTGGGTTGAAGGGTTAATTTCACACACAACAACCAAACCAAATCGGTATAAAATAAAGGACTCATCAAAGGTAAGTTTTTGGGAGATTAGGAAGACCTTTGTAGATTAAACCACTACAACAA